>AUXH01000025.1:0-65362 GCA_000482145.1 Strigomonas culicis
GGGGGTTAATTCTTAACTTGCGTTTCCGTCGTGGCTCCGTACCCCATCCGTCGATGTGATCTTCGGATAACGGCATTTCGGCTAGTGTGTCCAGTTCATCTTGTGCCTTGCGGTAACGTCTGTTCTGTTCATTTATCTCCGCTTACATTGCAAGCAGCTGTTTTTCCCCTGCGTTCATTAGGTCTCTGTTTGCGCTTTCCATTTCGAAAGGAAACATCAGGCAGTCCATGTACTTAATCAAGTCGCCAAATTGGAGACAGAACGAGGTTCCGTAACGTTCCGCAATCATCCAGTTATGGAACATCATAATCTCTTCACGCCGTACGTTTGTAAGTAGTTCCGCCAAGTATAGGGGTACATCTGTCACGTCTGGGTGGGGGAAAAGGAGCTGCGAAAGGATGAAGGCGGTTAAGGAGTCGTGTTTGGTTGTACTTACCATCTTCTCACGGAACTCGCTCCGCATTCGCTCCGCATTCGCTCGCGTTTGCCACTGTCCGATATCCGATTGATGATGTCCTTGTGAATATCGCGCATGCAACGCATCTCGAGTATGCAGGGGTGCATCTTTGCTTCCTCCATTTCTCGTAGGTGGCGTGACTGCTCTTCAAATTGTTTGGTTTGATTCTCAAGCAGTTGCCTCAATAATTTGCTGTCACTCACTGGTTCACTCATGAACCTGAGGAACAGGTCTACCAATTGCGGAGTGTCCATCTGCGACCCGTCAAGGATATCTATTCAACTGAGGTATTGGAAAGTGTCAAACACGAGAGCGAAATCAAGAGATCAAAACCCTAAAAGAGTTAGGTTTGAAAAATTAACGAAAAAAAAACTGGGAACAAATTGGTTTACCTAGAAGTAGATACAGAAGATGGAGGGTTATTATATAGGCATGATTCTCCTTCACCCAAAACACCACTATTTTTCCTCGTACTTCACTGATTTGTCTCTGTCGAGTCCTATATTACTCCCTTTCCTGCTACCGCAGGAAGGTAACGTGTAGAAAGGGAAACAAAACTACAATAGATTATATAATGAATCTGTGTATGTGTATGCACGGGTGTGCACATGGAGCCGCTACGCCGCTGCCATGCGCTGCAGCTGTGCCACAGCCAGCCGCTGCTCTTCCACTAATTGCAGTCGCTCCGCCTTCTGCCGCAGAAACTCCCACACGTCACGCGACGTCCTCACCCGTTCGAGCGGGCAGCACTCCACGAGCGCGAGGAGCTGCTTCACGTCGTCCTTCGTCAGCCAGATAAACAGGGGCGGCCGCAGCACGAGCTCGGGCCGCCCCTCACTGCCAGCGGCGGCGGGGGGAGCAGCGTCGCAATGACTCTCACTCGATCCGTCCGTCTCCAGCACCTCCTCGCCCTTGTACAGGAGCTTCTCCAATACGCTGCGCGTCAGCAGGCGCTTGACCGCCGCCTTCAGCGTGCCCGGGAAGGCCCTCTCGTAGAGGTCAACAGCGGTCAGCACGTCGAGCACGGAGCGCGCCGTCAGCGCGAGCCGAAAGTCCACCTGCGCGGGGCCCGGCAGGGGGCGGTAGTGGTGGTAGGTGGTGGCCTCGTTCAGCAGGAGCAGCTTGAAGAAGGTGTCGCGCACATCCACGTCGTAGAAGGCGTAGTAGGCCTCCTCGCCATGCAGCGGGGGCACCGCCGCACCCACTTCCAGCCGCTCCACCGCACAGCGCGTCTCGCCGAGCTGTGTGATGACGCCCCTCTCGTCCGGGTGCTGCATCGCGCGGGTGAGGTCGAGGAAGAGGTCGATGTAGCGCAGCGACACCAGCTTCAGCTCCAGCAGGTGCATCAGGCGCCCCGCGAAGGCCTCGACGAGGTCCAGCAGCGGCTGCGTGTCCTCCAGCGGCAGATCGCTCCGCTCCTGCAGCGCGATGACGTAGTTGCACACCGTGCACATCTCGCGCGGCCGCAGCACCTGCACCTCCTGCTGTAGCCCACCCCGGCGCAGGTGCTTCCCTGCATGGGGCGCGGCAGCGACCGGCTCGCTGGCGGCGCACAGCGTCGCGGACTGCCGCAGCACCCGGTGGCAGAGGCCGAAGAAGGCCTTGTGGTTGGCCGGCAGCGCGCTGTCCGGCTGCGCGAGGAGGCGGAGCAGCAGCACGACGTGCACCGGCTCCAGGCGATCCCCGCGCTGGTGCGTCTCGAGGGCAAGCAGGTAGCCCACGAGCGGCTCCGTCATTTCCCTATCGCTCGTCCGGAAGTTGCGCATCGCGCGAAGGAGGCGCGTCAGGCTCGGCGGCGCCAAGAAAGGCAGACACGGGACGAGCAGCGGCTGGACGAAGGGCCTGAAGTACTGCTGATGGGGCGCCCCCCACAGGGACAGCACGTGGAGCCAGCGGGTGAACATGGACAGCCGGTCGAAGGAGGTCAGGTGGGTAAAGCGCTGCAGTTGCTGTTGCTTCGCTGCCACAAACGCCCTGTCGTCTGTGAAGAGTGTTTCATAGTCCGGTGGAGCACGTTCTACCGGTCTCTGCTTGGCTTCCTCTTGGAGGCGCTCTTCAATCTGCGTGCATGTATTGTCCGCCAAAAAGCGATAGGTGTTCATCTGATTACACTTGAAGTAGGACAGATTCACCATGGCACGGTAGCTCCACAGAGGGGAGAGGCGGTGCTTCTTGTTCACCACCGGCAGACGCCGTCCAATCGCGTCCAAGAACTTGGGCGACGGAAGCACCTTGGCCCGCTTCAGTGCGGTGAGGACGCCAATCAGCTCCGTTGGGTGCTTGTACTGGTTGATGTAGAACAGAAAGTAGGAGCCGACGAGCGAGAAGAAGGCCACGTCACGCTTGCGCCGGCCAGCGCTGAGCCCCATCGTGCACATCGCCCGGAGGACGGCGGAGGGCGTCACCTCACGACTCGCATTCAGCAGAATCGCATCCGGCGACGCGGTCGAGCCGGCGGCCGCCGCTGTCGGGGCGTAGATGGGCGCGTCATCCGCCGCCGAGGGCTCCTCAGCTGCGAGGTCCTCCCGGCGCTGGCGCTGCTGCTGCTCCGCGGCGGCGACCAGCACCTGCGCCATGCGGTCGCGAATGCGGTCCTTCAGCGCGGCGCCGTAGCGCGCCTCGGTGGCGGGCGGCCAGCGCAGGCTGCCGCGCCGGGTCGCGTCGAGCGCAAAGTGGATGGACGGGTTCGCGGTGTGGTCCTGCACGGCGACGAGGTCGATGAGCTGTTCCAGGTGGACCTCGTCCAGCCGCTCCTGCAGCACGGGGAAGAGGGCGTGCTCTTCCGCGATGGAGACCAGCTTGGGGTTGCGCTGCGCCGCCATCAGGTAGTGCAGGACGTGTCGGAGGAGGAGATCGATCGAGCACGCCGCCGTGTCTCGGAAGAAGGCCTGCTTCTCTTCAATGCGGACAGCCACGTGTTTCGGCAAGCCCTCTAGCGAAGGGGCCACATCGGGACTCACCGTCGCCCTCCCAATGGCCCTTGCGTGGAGGGACGGGACAGCCATCGGTGGGGTGGGGGCGTGGTGCAGCGCGGAGGGGCTCTCCTCCGCGCTATACAAATCAGCGAGGCTTGCGTCAGAGGGTCGCACTCTTCTGGACTTGGGCTTCTCATGGGCAGGGGCCGCGCTGCTGTCCGGGGTGAACGGATGCCGAATTGTACTAGAGGTGAAGAGGAGGCGCTTCTGGTGGCACAGCAGCAAGCGGCCCGTCGCACGCTGCATACTCTTCATGTTGGCTATGGAGCTGAGGCAATGGAGGAGAAGGAAGAGAGAGTGCAACGAGCAGTAAGAAGAAGTATGAACGGCACCAACTAACAACGCATTCTTCGATGGGTAAGAAGGTACAAAAAAGAAAAGAAAGAGAAATCACGTTAGTGTCTGGAAAAAACAACTGTCGTTGATCCTCCCTATGCTCATCTGAACTAAAAGAGGGTCTTGGATAGTATGTTTCGCGCTTCCTCCTTGTCCTTCTCGCTCCCAAAAAACTGTGTAATGTCGCAGAGAAAGATCCACACCTCCCTCTTCTGCTTTGCGACCCGGAACGGGCTGTCCAGCACACACGCCTTGAACTGCCTCACCTTCTCCGCGTCACAGTAGATTTGGCCGAGCGTGTGCAGAAACTCTTCAGCCACCGCTCCTTTGCTGCTGGCGCCGGACTTGAGAACGGGGTTGTGCTGATAGAGCTGATTCAGTTTCTTCAAAATGACCTGGGACACCGCCGTCTCCACCCACATGGGCAAGCGCGGCAGCGGTGGGGTGGGGTCGCTCGCGGAGCGCTCCTCCTCCTGATGAAAGTGGGCGTTCTTGAACAATTGGCCACCCAAAAAGATGTTGTACAGACCGGTGCGGAACAGAACTTCGCTGAAGCGCTGTTTGTCCGCGTCGCTCACCGTGGCCTTGACCACCGTCATGCGCTCGAGCATATAGATCAGCTCGCGGTAGACCTCGAAGGCCGCCTTGGGCACGGCCGGCAGCTGTTGGTCTGAGAGGCTCTCCCACCGCACCGCGATGGTGTCGTGGTCGCCCTCGCTCGGTGGCACCTCCTCTCCTGCCGCCTCCTCGAGCAGCTGGCGGCGCGTGGCCTCGTCCCGCTCCCGCCTCGCGACCGCCGCGTTGCGCGTGCGCAGCAGCGCCTGCGTGTGCGGGTACAGCGCCGCGTTGGCCGCGTCCTGCGCCGCCCGCATGCGCAGCACGACGGTGTGCTCCAGCAGCCGCGTCGCGTCCGCCGGCCGGGCGACCTCGACCTGCAGCAACCGCTCCATCTGCCGGCAGAGCGCCGCGTCCAGCAGGGCCCGCGCCTTGTCCCCGAGCGACAGGAGGAGGTAGTGCGACTGCCGCGAGAGCGCGTAGAGGGTGTCGCCCAGCTGCGCCAGCTCCTTGGCGCACACGTGCGTGTGGTGCCGCTCGATGAGGCCAAAGAAGAAGTGGAGGAGCACCGCGGCGGGCATCTCCCGCAGCGCGCGCTCGGTGCTGGCGACCTCCTCGCCGCACCGCGTGTCGAGCATGAGGGAGGGCTCCTGCAGCAGCACCTTGACCATGGCGTGCGTGACGGGGTACGTGTAGGGCGCGGTCGGCTTCTGCCGCGCGACGATGTGCGTGAACTCGGCGAGCAGCAGCGGCGCCTTGCACTTGGTCTGTCGGATGACGCGCAGCAGGGCGATGAGGTCGGGGCCGTGCAGGAAGCGCAGCATGGGGAGCAGGAGGTGCTCCGTCACCTTCTCCGCAGAGATGTGAAAGGGAATCTCGAGGTCGCCCGCGAGGCTCAGCAGCTCCACCAGCTCGTCCCAGCTGAGGTTCGCCACGCGGCAGACGCGCTCGACCACCTCCTTCCTGGTGAGCGCCACCGGCGGCGCGCTCGCCACCGCAGGCGCCCCGCCGACCGCCGCCTCCGTCTCGAAGGCGATGTTCTTGAGCGCCGCGTCGACGAGGCCGTGCATGGCGGCCACGTCGCCGCACCACTTCTCTCGCTTCAGCACCGCGAGGAGGCGGTAGATCTGGCGCGTCGTGAGGCCGGAGAAGACGTGGCCGGCGGGCGCGCCGCGGCTGCGGGGGCCTCCCGCCGGTGGCGGCGTCAGGGCGTCGTCCTCCCCCCCCTCGTCCGCCGCGGCGTCGGCGCTGAGTTGGGTGCACGACGCGTTGAGGTCCACCACGCGGTCGAAGACGGCCTGCCAGAAGGACTGCGGCGCGTGGGCGCCGGTGGACTGCACGGCCCACAGCAGCGCGATGAGCGGCTCCGGCTGCTCCACCGCCTGCAGGTCGCGGACGGCGATGCAGGCGAGCGGCCCCACCAGCGTGCTGGCCTCCGGGCCCCGCAGGAGGTGGCCGATGTTGTCTAGCACCGCGCGCGCGTCCCTCGGCGTCAGGTAGTAGCGCTGGTGGTCCGCTGCCGACGGCGGGCCGCTGCCGGGCGCCTCGTTCGCCTCCTTCGTGTGCCGCACGGCCTCCGACAGCCACGCGAGCAGGCTCTTGCGGAGGAAGGAGTGGTAGACCGCGCCGCTCGGCTCCCGGCGGAGCAGCCAGTGTGGCCAGCGGGGCTGCAGCAGGCGCGAGGCGACGACGAGCGACGCGCGGCGCTGCTCCACGAGCGTACAGCACGTCTGGAGCAGAAAGGCGAGCTCGTCCAGCGAGGGCCGCAGCGGCCGGTAGGTGGCCTCCCACAGCTTGCCCTGCAGCACGCGCACCGGCGAGGCGCCGCGCTGACACCGCTCCGCCCGCTCCTCCTGCCGCAGGTACGACGCGACGCGGCCGAACAGCAGGTCCACACTATCCGCTGGAATGTCCAGCGTGTAGGCGGCGGGCGGGCCGCACGGGGCCCCGGCGGACGACCGCAGCTCCTCCAGCAGCTGCTGCTTGGCAGGGGTCAGCGGTGGCACGCCCGCCAAGCGCTCGTGGGCCGGGTGGTGCACGTAGGTGTACAGGGAGGCGACCGTGCGCCGGTACAGGTGGTCCTCCATCCGCGCCGCTTCTGCTCTGGGCGCTGGCGCACGGCCCTCAGCCTGTCCCTGAGGCAGCCCCGCACGTGCGGGTGTGCTACACGCCGCGAGGGCCACCACAGGGGCGCCGTACAGCGCGTAGCGGTCGACCTTTCGGATACCCGCGGAGGCAATTCGCTGGCTGGAGAAGCTAAGGAATCTGTGCATGGAAAGGATGGGGTGTACTATTAAACGTAATTCGATTTCTGTTTCAGTTATTATAATGTGAGAACGACCTGTGTCAATTGTATACCTTCTGGAGAAAAGAAAAAACAGAGGTAAATATTCATTTATTCTATTCAGGTGTTGCAAGTCAAGAAGAAGATGACTACCATATGGTTTTATAGCCTTCTGGAATGTTTCCAATGGGAGGTGGCGTGAATAACGATCAATAAAGCCAGAATACACATGAGAGGGTACAAAAAAAATGAATAGGGATCAAAAGTTCACAGTATGAAGTCATATGGCTACGCCATTGATTCGTTTTTTCGTTATCTTTCTCTCCTTCTTATAGTTAGTGAGAATACAAATAGGACCCAAACAGTGGGTAAAACAGTAGAGGTGCAGAACGTGCAAGTAAGCTGTTTCACATCAGGGTGTTCACAGATACTTCGTTCACTGGCGAATCAGAGCTGTGCGATACGAGACAAGTAGTTGAGCTGATTAATGACTGCCACCTGAAGGAGCAAACGAGAGGGATAGGTAAATAAATTATATGGTATCATTCTCATTTCCGTTTTGAGGAAAAAAAAAGAATGTACGAACAAACACACACGCATACGAAAAACAAAAAAAAGAGCACAAGATTAACGTGAAAAGGAATTAAAAAAAAAGGTATAACAATATGTATTGCTTAGTTAGACATTGTGAGGTCCATGATCCCCGGAAGGGTTGGCGGGGAATCTAAATTTCATCATGTTGTACATTGTGTCAAAGAGAGATCCCTCGTCCGCCGAACGCTTACTGTATGTGCCGCTCGACTGCTGCACTAGCTCCAGTGATGCCGTTTCCTCTTTGTGCTTTGACGCAGGCAGGGACTTGGATGGGCCGCTGCTTGGCCCATCCGCCCTCCCTTCAGGGGTCCGCACTGGCGGCGGTGGCGCTGCACCGCTCGCCGAGGCGCGCGGCCGAGGCCCGTACTCAAAGTCCTCCTGCCTCGCGCGCGTGGGGCCCTTGTAGTTGTAATACTCAAGGCTCGACAGCACGCTGACGGGGTCCGAGGCGTACACCGCGGCGCGGGGGGAGGGCTTCCTGGCGACGGTGGAGGGCCGCGCGGAGGAGGGGGAATGCGTGAAGGGCGTGGGGAGCAGCTCAAACGGCACCAGCCCGCTGGCCACGGACCCACGCCCGCTGGATGGCACCACCCCACGCGCGCCCGTGCTGGTCAAGCGGTGCTGCTGGCCCTCCCACGGGCCCGTGCTCACTTCGAAAGGGCGCAGCGCGGACGCCGTGCCGGCGTCACGGTTGTATCGGTTGGCCTTCTGCTTCTGCGACATGATGGCGTTGTACACGTCCCGGTTCATGTGTCGCGTGTACTGCGCGTGCTGGGCCTCGCTCGCCACGCACGGGTTGCGGCGCTGCGTCGCATTGTCGTCCGCCGCGTCCACGATGAAGACCGGGGACAGCGCAGCGCTGCTGCTGCCGCGCGCCCCGCCCCGCTGCCGCGACAGCGTGGAGGTGTTCAGGATGCCCTCCTTGCCGCTGGTGTGCTGCGGGGCCGGGTTGCACGGCAGCGAGTCCGTGAAGGTCACATTCCGCCTTGTGCGGGGGCTGCTGCTGCCCTGTTGGGGCGCGTCGTGTGGGACGGGGGAGGTGCTGTCAGCGCTCTTGCTTTTGTCTGCCACGCAGAGCGCATTGTACAGGGCGTCGTAGTCTGCCGCTGTCATATTATTTGCCTTCATCTGGCAACTGGCGACAGATGATGGTTGTGCTACTGAGATTCTTTTACCGAGAGCGAATAGAAAGGATAGAGAAAGAGAGGTGATGCCATGTTTGGTGTTCATGGGATGCATGTCGTTCACATGACATGTGCAGATGTCAACGAAGAAAAAAAAACTATGTGTATTGTATTGCTTCTTCTCCGTTTAGCAGGGAAAACACACACGGCAGGGAGAGCAGCCGACCCGCTGCTGCCCGCACCCCAGGCAGTGCCACACGAAGCTGTCCTGCATGGAGCGACTCACGTCATCGGCGGTGGGCGCCAGGCTAAAGAGATTGCGCGGCCGCGCCTGGTGTCGGCCTCCTTTCGAGTGCATCTCACGGCTTGTTTTGTAGTGCGAGAAGCGACGCCACTCGAAGGCGCTGCACACCAGATAGACCTCCTTACTGTCCTCCCTGCTGCTCTGCGGCTTGTGCTGCTGTACCTGCCGGAAGAAGAAGCGCAGGACCTCCTTCAGCTGCTTCAGGTGTGCACTACGCATCGCCTTGGTGACGTAGAAGACGGGCATCGCTGCTGCCGCGTCACCGGCGACAGGAGTGTACGAGGTGTTCCACTTGAGAAAAAGCGACCCCGAGAGCAGCAGCGTGCTCAGCACCATCTGACTCTGCGCGTAGGTGACGGAGAAGGCGCGCTGTCCCTTCACGACCGACACGCTGTCGTGCAGCACACCGCTGAGCGTCAGCGCGGCGGTGGCGGGGTCCGCCCGGGACGTGGGAGGCCGCCGCAGCGCCCGCTGGCGCCGCTCGAGGATGGGCTGTACGGAGCGCGTCACGAAGGGGTGGTTGAGAATGCTCCCGCGGAAGGACTCGACGTGCGGCAGCGGTGCGATTGTCCGCTGGTCGAACGCCAGCACGGTCGGCGCGAGACCGGGCGCCGGCGCACCATCGCTGTGCTGGGCCTGCATGAGCTCCACCGCCACCTGCGAGAAGCCGCCCGGCGCGGCCGCCAGGTCGAGCACCGTGTGGCACCACGGCAAGGGTGCTGTGGCGGCGCGGCGAAAGGCGTGGCTGGGGATGAAGTGAAATGCTTCGTTCAGCTCCACCAGCTTGTGAGCGGACTGGCATCGATAGTTCATGGCTAATCTGTGGTGGCAGACGGGAACGAACAAATCGTACAGGAAGAGGAGCAGACTCATCATCACGACAAGAGAAACAGTTCAATTCCATCGACGGCGCAGTTCATTCTATCGTTTCCTCTTAATTATGGTGAATCCAATCAAAGCCCACCTGGCTGTGATACAGAAATCGGTGCACGAAAAAAAAAAGGCTCCCTAATGGGAGTGTAACAATAATTATAACCGCAAGGCCATGGACACAAACGACCAAGCCTTTGCACGCACAGTTCACTCTACCAGCAAAGGTTGTCGGCACAGGGGACATGTATATTGGTGAGACTCTATCCAGGAGCGGATGCACGTCTTATGAAAGTGATGGCCACACACAGGCAGCCGAACAGCTATTTGCATATCGACCATCAGCTCCGCCTCCGCACCAGCTTTGTGTTCCGCTGGGGACGGGCCTGCAGGGGCGTCAGGACCCTCGCTGTTCTCCGTTTTGGCCCTTTTCGAGGATGCGCTCACGCTTTCATGGCTCGTTACAATGAGGAGAAGCTTCTCTAAACAAATGGGACAGGCCACACCCTCGTCCCTCTTCTCTTCTTCCGCCACCGCACCACCCGCCGCGGACCCGTGGCGGTGTGCCTCCCTGTCGTACAGCCGGCGTACATCGTCCGCGGTGGTGAGGTCGTATTCGTCGAGGAGGAGCAGTAGGTCTTCCATTGTTATGTCTCTGCAGCCATCCGGCAGCACGCTTCGTTGGTCCTCGTCTGTCCTACCCGGCATAGCATCGCCTTGTGCCAAAAACTCCGAAATATGCTCGAGGATATCGTTTACGGTGAAGGGTTCAGCAGGTGCGCCAGCTGTGCGGCGACGGTCCTCCGTCTCACCCGCCGCTGTGAACCCTCGTGCCCTACGCATGGGATCCAGCTCCCCTACGACGTTCGAGAAAAACGCATGTAAAGGGTTAGGTCCTCCTCCAAAAAGACCTTGATTGATATTCTCGAAAAAGACACCAGTATCACTGTCACTAGAGTCGCTCGAGGTGTCCATGCGGCTTAGCTCTCAACAAAAACGCGCCACTGCGTCTGAGAATAACAATAATAAGAATAAAGACACAAGTGTCTGCGCGTTCAAATTACGTGCTTCCTTTACGGAATAGTAAAATAACAAGAGCAACGGAGAGAAAGGAAGGAGAAGAACAACATGAAGGAATACAGTGATACCCACACAACAATAATAAAGAAACACTTGAAAAAATGAATATACCACACGTTTCACAGAGCTTCATGCTGCACGATCTTCGAACGAACCCATACATGTGACAAACAAATAAGGAAAAAAAAACTGCATAACTAAATATACAGTGAGTAAATCAATCAATAAAACAGGTAAATAAATTCTATGACCTGAAGTATTGTTATGTACATCTATGGTATACTCTACACAAAAAGTTGACTAATACAATGTTCACCAACAAAAATGCGAGTATGGATAGCTACACACCAAAAGTGAATGTGAAGAGCTTCGAAAGAGAAGGAAAGTAAAAAGAAAAAAAAATCTATTCCACAAACACAAAAAAAAATCCTCTAAGTAAAAATGCTTGGCTCTAAACAAGTGAGTGGCTTGCATTCGCGAAAGGGCACAACCCCTTCGCCGAAGTCCGTGCTGCTACTGCACCTGCTGTGCCCGTGGTGGTCCTCACACACGGCTGCGCCGGAGTGGCTCACACCCTTCCAGCCCATGACCGCATGCACCTGCTGTAGCAGCCACGCGTTCACCTGCGGGAGGCCGCCGCCGCTGAGCGGCCGCATGCTCTGCTGGAGCGCCGCGAAGGCGTAGGTCCTCACCTCCGGGCGGAGCCGCCGGTTCGGCAGCTCGTCCAACACGCTCGCCGCGGCGCCCGTCACACTGGCGGCGCCCCGCGGCGGCGTCTTGTCGGTGCAGATGACGTGCGGCAGCGGCGTTTCCGTGAGGCGGGCGCGGTGCCGCGTATCGGCCCCCGCAACAGGGGACGCGTGCGCGTGCACATGCCTGACAGGAGTCCGACTGGCGGTCGCCACCGCGTCCGCCGCGCCGCTGCGCTGCAGTACAGACGGAGGCGGCGTCCGCTGTGCAGGCCCTCGCCGAACGAGGTCGGCCCCATCGCCGTGCGGGTGCCGGTGCTCGCTGCCGCTGTCCCCCGCGTCGCTGAGGTCGAGCTGCCGCAGCGGGCTGGGTCCGTCGCAGCTGCCGAGGAGCGGGTTTGCGCGCCGGGCCGGCGGCGTCTGCTCCGCTTCCTCCTGTTCGGAGAGGAGGAGGGGGTTGTGGTTGTCGCAGCCCCGCTGCGTCCGCGAGAAGCGCGACCGCAGCTGCGAGTCGCCCTCCGGCGACGAGAAGAGCGACAGCGGGTTGCCGAGAGACGACGCAGAGCTCTGCTCGCACTCCACAGGCGTTTGGTCTGCCGCCGGCTGCGGCGTCGCGGCCCCCCTCAACTGCTGCAGCTGCGCGCGGCGCAGCGCATGGTACTCGCGCACCAGCTGGTTAATCTCGCTGTCGTAGAGCGCGTCGGCGGCTTCCTTTATTTCATCGTGCGCCTCGTCCGGCGCGCTCACCGCGGCAGCGTCCTGCTGGAACGAACGCAGCGCCGCGAGCAGCTCGGAGGCGGCCGGCGGCTCCCGCATCGCGCGGCACAGGAGCCGCACCACCTCGATGGGGCACCCCGCGACCGCCCGACGTTCGCTCTCCGCGCATGCGACGCTGTTCACAAAGCCCGTGAAGGCGGCGAGCTGCACTACCTCGTCCAGCGCCGCGGTCAGGGACGGGCCGCGCTCCGCGAGGTAGAGCAAGAGCAGCACGCCCTGGCAGAAGACGTACACCTCCGTCTCATACAGATCCAGCGCCCGCTCGCGGTCGGGCGGCGGCAGCAGGTAGGCAGGCACGCAGCCGAAGAAGTTGTACTCCGGCACGTACGAGTTCGTCTTCTTCGCGACTTTCTGCGCGGCGCCGAAGTTGGCGAGCTTCACGCCGTCCGTGTCGTGCACGTAGAAGTTGAAGAGCAGCGGGTAGCCGTGCACGTAGCCGTAGTGGTGCAGCACCTGCAGCGCCGCGAGGCTCTGCGCGAGCAGCGACCGCCACTGCGCGGCCGCGACCGGCACGTAGAGGCAGCGCTCGAACGGGTTGGCAGTGCTGGCCGCGGCCAGCGCGGCGCGGCGGCCGTGGGGGTCCAGCACCCACTCCCACACGCTGCCCTCGGGGAAGTACTCCGTCTGCATGACGTAGGTGATGGCGGGCGGCGGCAGCGGCGTCGCGCTCGCGTTGGCGTCCAGGAAGCTGCACACAGAGGCGTTGGCGGTGGCGAGCAGCAGGTTGCTGGCCGTGCTGCCTCCCACGGCGGCCGGCGGCGGTTTGGGCGCGCGGTGGCCGTCCGGCAGTGGGCAGTGGTAGCGGCAGCAGCTGTAGTAGCGGGCCAGGCGGCGCTCTGCCTGGCGGCCCCAGAAGGAGGCCACGTCCTTGGACAGGTTCAGTATCTCGAGCTCGAGCTTGAAGTGGAACAGCTGGTCCTCGCCGCCGAGCACCTCCTTCACCGCGTAGGGCATGCCGTCCAGGCGGTGCTGCACGAGCCACACCAGCCCGTTGCGGTCGCTGTGCAGCGGCACGAGCAGCGCCTCCAATAGCTGCGGCGCCTCCGGCACCAGCGGCGCCGCCGCGCAGGCGCCGGCTGGAACGTAGTGCAGGAACTGGTACCGGTGGTGCTCGATGAAGCGATCCCCAGGGGACTCCTCCACCCGCGTCGGGTGGGGCTCCGCCTCCACCCAGCTGTCGAGAAACAGGTCCTGGAGGTGGTCGGCCGTGGCCGACATGGGCGGCGGCGTCCCGTGCTTGGAGGCGACGGAGGTGGGGATGAGCAGCGGCCTGCCCACCGTGGAGGCCAGGCTGAGCGAGCTCGACGGGGACCCATGCCGCCGGTACAGCACCTGCAGAAAGGCATCCTCCGTCGTTGTGGTCGGCGCCGGTCCGTCCCTGCATGCCGCGCTCGCGCCTTCCTCTACTGGCGTCGTGCACGCTGGCGCGGTCTGCTTGAGGTCCGGTGCCGCGTCGTCCAGCGAGCCCAGACTCTCATCCCCGAAGAACACTTGACGACTCGTGTTCGCTGACGCAAGGTCCTCCTTCGCTCTCGACATGGGCTGTGGGGTCGGCGATGGCTCCCCCCCCACCCCCGCATTCGGATAGTTCAACCTGCGCTCCGTCAGCGGCGTGCGGAGACTCGAATAGCTACACGGAGTGACCGGCGTGCTGCCGTGGCTCTTGCCAGGCCGCCTCATCAGGAGATTCGCCGGCACGCCCACGTCCAGCAGCGGGGCCGGAGGTCGCAGAAGAAAGAAGGAGTGGGCGCTAGAATTGGAGCTCTCGTCGTTCCCCAACGCCCGTCGCGCGCTCTGGCCCTCCGCGTGATGAGGGCTGTGCACGTCCGCGGGACCAAAGAGCGTATTCCGGCGCAGCGCGATGGGCGAGCTGCCGTCGGACTTTGCCTCCTCCGCGGCGGCAAACAGAATGACGGAGCAGCTCACGTTGCTGTCGGTCGAGTGCGTCCGCCGGGGGCGCACGTGGAGGGAGTCGCCCGCCGCGCCGGCGTCGGCCTGCGCCGGCGCGGGCTTCTTGCTGCTGGTGCCCCGCGCGACGGACGGCGAGGCGGAGATGCCGTACTGGCTGCGGCTCTCCAGCGGCGACGGCTCCTCCCGCTTCGCGGACAGCGTGTCCTGCGAGGCGGTGTCGCTCCGCCGCGTCGCGGCGCCGCTGCGGGGCGGGTGCGGCCGGAGGTCTTGCGGAGGGACCTCGTCGAGGAAGGCCACGCTCTGTACGCGGTTGCCAGCGGTGCCGGCCGGCGACGACGCGAAGTGACGCTTTGCGTGTGTCACGAGGATGGAGGCGTGCTCCTTCTCCGGCAGGTGCCACAGCGCGAGCGAGCTGCCGTAGAAGTGGCCGTTGTTCTCCTGCGAGATGAGGCTGAGGTCAATGTTCTTCTCCAGTGAGTCCAGCATCGCCGCGCGGTAGGCGGTGGCGCCGTGGTCCCGACTGCGGTTCGGGCTGTCATCGCTTTGAAAGTGCTCCGACGAGCGCGTATCCGCGGAGGGCGCCAGCAGGGTGCGGTTGGCCAGCAGCATCGGAGCCTTGGGCACCGCCACGACGGTGTGGGCAAACATAATCAGCGCCGCATCCGCGCGCAGCGCCAGTGTGGGCAGCGCGTCGGCCTCGTCGTCGCTCAGTGGGCCGTCCTCGAGGGTCTCCGGCGGGAGGTACGGCCTGCCGAGCAGGAAGGGCGCGGTGTACATGCGGTACGGGGAGAAGGGGTTCCGGCTCGGGGCGAGGTAGTCGACCAGCTCCGTGTGGTGGTTCAGCGTCTCGTATACGCTGGCGGCGCGCGGCGACACGGTGCCGGTCGGCACGCTGCTGTTCATGCGGGCGTGTCGCTGCTCCGTGCTGATGTTCATGAGCTTCAGCGCGAAGTTGACCGGCGACGCCGCGCTTTCGTTCGGCCGGTGGGAGGACTTCTGCGGCGTGGCGGGGCCGACGGAGAGATAACGCGGCGTGTACTGCTGCGTGCTCGCGGTCACCTCGTGGACCTGCGTCAGCGCCGGCGAGCGGTAGACGTTGTCGATGGGCGTGTGGGGTGAGTCCATGCCGGACTTATCCGGCGTCAGTTGGTCCGGCGTGTGGTCGCCGCCGGTAAAGAGGAACGGCCCGGTGGGGGTGCGGTCGCCGCTCTCGTTTTCGTCCACGGAGTCGTTGTCTCCCGCCGAGAGCACGGGCGAGATGCTGCGCGCGAAGAGCTCCACGTCGACGCTCGCCGCAGACCCACGGCGCGGCTGCTGCCTGACGAACGCGGCCACCTCGTCCGAGCTGGAAGGCGCGTCATGGCGACCGTCGCCATTCGCTGCGAAGACGTTCATTCGAGAGGAGAGCCGCTGGGCGCCCTCCAAGCTCACGTTCTGGAACATCTGCGTGTCCACTTGTTCGAGGTCCTCCAGACTCCACTCACTGCCGGAGTGCGGTGCCCGGCAGCCAACGTGCGCGTCCACGAACAGGGACTTGACCGCCATGGAGGGGGCGCGTGTTCGCAGTAAAGCCTCATTCGGCGGTGAGGCGTGCGTCGTGAAGGTGTGCGACTGCTGCGGCATGACAGGGCTGTGGTCCCCCGTCACGGCGATGTTCGACGGCGGCGACATCGCCGTGGTCGCCGCGTCGGAGCGTTCGGACGGACAAAATATGCTGAAAGCGGGCGCGTACTTGGGCGTCGCACCCTCGTCCATCTTGTGCGTCGGCGACGCCAACCGACCCCGCGGCAGAGGGTCCGCCGTGGCGTGAAGCAGGCACTCTTTCAACGTCCGCCGCCTCGCGTCCAGGAGGGGGGACCCCGCCGGGGAGACCTCGGCGGCCTTGCGGTGGAGCGTACTCGAACACCCGCTGGGCGGGACCGGCGGCGTGCCCGCCGCGCTCACACAGGGAGGGGGCCGCATGGCCTCCCCACTGCTGCTGCCCGAGGCACTCGTCGTGGAGCTGCTGCGCAGCCAGCTCCCCTGCTTGGTGCCGCTGTCCGCCGCGGTGGTGGCGCGGCTGGCGTCGGGGCTGGAGAGGTGCGGCGTGCCGCAGGACCGCGGGCTCGTCGCGATGCGCGGCACGGCGATGCGATCCTCTGGTGTGTTCGCGAAGATGGTCTGCGCGCGCGTCGTGGACGACGGCGGTGCGGTGCTCGAGGGCGAGGCCGTCTTGCTCCGCTGCCCCTCCTCGGCGGGGGACACCGGGGTGCGGCTCGTGGCGTGGTGGACGTGCGGTAATGCGAACGACGGGGCACGCGCCCGCCCCTCCCCCCCGTCGCTGCGGTCCGCCTCCTCCTTGTAAACGGCAGTGGAGGTGGAGACGGGCGAGAGCACGCTTGTCGCGGACGGGAACTCGTGACACGAGCGCGACGCGGGAAGGCAGGGCTCGTGCTCCTTCCTGGAAAGGAGGTCCGCGCCGTGCTCAGCCCATTTGCACGTCTCAAGCAAGCACCGTGGTGGCTGGTACGCGGCCGATGCGATCCATGGCGCCGTTACATCTAGAGTAGACCTTCTAGAGGGGCTGCAGGCTACACCCGATGTCGGATGACTCGCGGCGCCCCAGCTAACGGAGTGGTATGCCTTTTCCATCTATAAGGGTAACGAAAAGGCCCTAGAAAAGAATGACAAAAAAAAATAGTTGTACAGGAAAAGATGATACCAATGTCTATGAGGAAAAAAAAATGTCCCTTCGAAAAAAAGAAAAGGAAAGGAAACGATTATATCTATAGTAAAAGCGAAGGGAAGGAAACAGAAGGATACTATTTTACTTGTTAAGGAATCATTAAACCCTTTAAGCCACTGTAGTGGAAAAAACAAAACACTTTCTTAGAACGAAAGGAGATTATCATTATTGTATAGGAACACCTTCTTATTCTATCGTAAAAGTGTCTCACCAAAAGGAGAACAAATGTCTAAGTCAACTTTATAATTATACATCTAACATTTCTATTGTATGCATGTATGAGAATATATCATTTCGTTCTCTCTCTTTCTCTATGTATATGTATATATCTACGACCCCAGCACATCAAAGTATTGGCTAACAATCTGTCGCCACGCCCTTCCCTCTTCCGTGAGGCCTACTTGCTGTGCCTGGGTGCCGCCACTAATGGACGCGAAGATGATAATGCAAAAGGTCGAAAAGTCAAACTCGTGGATGCCGCTCGTCAGCAGCAGCGGGATCAGAACATTCACCATGAAGGCGTGCAGGAGCGTTGTGCGCACGAGGCCGGCCTGCTTCATCTCGCGCTTTCGGCTCAGCGCATCGGCCTCATCCTCCATGAGGAGCGTGTCGTCCTGCCGCGCCGACGAGGCGCTGCGGCCGCGGCTGAGCTGCGTCCACGCGCGGCGGTACAGCGACTGCGCGGCGCGCGCCTTCTCCAGCAGCGTCAGCTGCTCCTGCACGCTGCCGCGGCGGCCGCGCGGCGGGTCGGCGGCGGCCCTCCTCAGCGCGCGACGGTCGTCCGGCGGCGCGTCGCCCTTCGTCAGCGGCTCCAGGCGCTTGATCTCGTCCTCGAGGAGGTTCCTGAGCACCGGCAGGTCGACCGCGCGCAGCAGGTGCGAGCCCTTGACGTCGAGCAGATCAAACACCTCGCGCAGGACGTGGCTGCGGCGCGAGGCGACGTTCTGCCGCGCGTTGGTCTGGCGCGGCCGGATCGCGCACGTCGCGTACAGCCGGTCGAGCGGCGAGACGCCGGTGGTGACGGACGGCTGCCGCAGCTTGGAGGGGCTCAGCACGCGCCGCTGCTGGTCCCGCAGGTGCTGCTGCAGCAGGTGGTGCTCGTGCTGCTGCTGCGCCTTCGCGGCCGCGGCCTCCACCTGCACCATCTCGCTGAACTGGTCCATCTGCGCCGCGGTGAGCCGCGTGCCGTTCACAAAGTACAGCTGATGGGCCACCGCCGGCGGCCACTGGATGCCGAGCAGCGCCGCCACCGACGCCGCGTCCACCGTCCGCGGCGTCTTGGGAGGGGGCGACCTCTGCCGCGCGCCAGGCTTCTGCAGGCGCACGGATGGCGGAGGAGTCGCCGCGTTGATGGCGCGAGCGCTGGTCGGCCGCTTGGTGGATGCCGGCCGGGGACTGCTCTTCTGCGGCGCGGCCACGGCCGACGAGGGCTTCCGCCGCGCCGGGTGGGGCTGCGGGGCCTCTGCGCGCGCGGCGGGGGCCGGGCACCGCAGCTGGCACAGCGCCGCCGCGTAGCCGCCCGCCTTGGCGGCCTGGCTCTCGCGCGCGGGTGCCGCCGCCGCCTGCTCCCGCTGCGAGGCGTCGAGGATGGTGCGGTCCTGGCGGCGCGCGGCCGCGATGGCGCCGGTGAGCTGCCGCAGCTCCTTGCGCTGCTGGTCGTTGAAGATGTGCCAGTACTTGGTCTCCTCCTCCGCCAGCGCGGCGTTCTGCCGCAGGGCCTGCTGCGTGATGGTGCCGCTGGTGCGCTCCAGGGGCCCCATGGCCACGCTGATGGGATCCGGGTCCTCGAAGGACATGGTGACGACGCGCCTGTGCATGGGCGAGCCGAAGGAGGACGTCCGGCTGCGCTCGCCGCCTTTATCCACCCGCACGGAGGCGGACTTGCGCCGGGTGTGCTCGCGCTGATGGAAGCGGTTCTCCGACTCCTGGTTCGCCAGGTGCAGCCGCACCATGCTGCTCGTGTCCGACCGGGCGCCGGAGGGGCTCTCGCGCGGCGTCCGCGTGACGTCCGTGTAGCCGGGTGCGGTCATGGACAGGTCGCGCTCTGTGTGCTGCCGCTGCGGCGGCGGCACGTCCTGACTATCGGCGGAGGAGGCGCCGCGGGCCCGCGCCAAGGGCGGCGTGCCCGCGTCGGACTTCTTCCTTGGCATGTTCACCGCTGCCGGCGGTCCGTCCGCCGCCGCGGCCACCGTCGGCAGCAGCGGCGGCGTGGACGTCCTGGAGGCGTGCGGTGGCGAGACCGCGGCTGTACGCGCGTCGGCCGCCCTCCCGTGGGGAGCGGCCGGTGCCGACGGAGCGTGGCTGCGCGGCTTCGCGGCGGGCGAGTTGCGGTTGGACGTGTTCTTGAGTCGATTGGAGACGATCGTCTTCTTCGTCGCCTTCCCGCGTGGGCTCTCCGCCGCTTCTGCCGCAGCGGCGTCCGGGTGCGAGGAGCCGGGCAGCACCCTTTGGGTGAAGGAGAGGAAACCTGGGGAGGGGCTGTCCTCGGCCCCCTCCCGCGTGTCGCCGAAGGTGAGGGGGACATCCACGTGGACCGGCTTCTGTTGCAACAGAGTTGGCCGCTGTCCGAGCAGTGCGACGAGCTCATTGTCGTCCTTGTTGTTGCTCTCACTGCTATTGGCGGTATTGTTCATCTCCGTACTGCTCTCAAGAGCCACGTACTGCTCCTGGTGGCTGAGCGTTTTTTCAGCTTCTACGTTTGTGATAGACGCTCTGCTGGTGCGGCGTCGGCCACGGTGGGACGTCGAGCGTCGCTGATGGACGGGCTCCTGAGGGGAGCTTGTGCCGCCCACCGTGTTATCCGGGCTTCCGCGGTCATCAATGTGAAAGGCGATGCTGTCATTGTCCAGTGAGGGTGTGTTGCCTCCCAGAGGCAAGAAGGACATGGAGGCTTCCGGCGAGTTTTGCGCATCTCTTTTCTTGCTGTCGACGTTCTTCCCGACCTCCACGGTATTGTCCGTGGTGTTGAGCTTATCCTCGGATTCATCAAAATGGAATTCAATGCTGTCATTCACGAGAGCGGCCGAGGCGCGATGCGCCGCGTCGACGGTGTGAAAGGTGATACTGTTGTTGGAGACGGCACGGGGGAACTTCGCACCAGGCTTTGCGGACGCTGTTGGAGAGGTCTCCACCTGGAAGTTGATGCTCTGCTCCGGAGACTGCGTGCCGTGCGCCCGCGGGACAAGCGGGGGCGATGCCGCCCGCCCTTCCCCCACCGTGAAGTTGATGCTCTCGGTGGTCGCTCTGCGGCCCACCATATGCAGGGGCGGCGGTGATGAGGTTTCAGCCGCGGGACCGGCCTCGTGGAACGCGATGGACGACGCGTTGCTCGTGACGCTGTCCCTGCGCGTCCGCTTGACAATGCGCGCGAGCAGCCCCGAGGGTTTCCTCTCCTCCTCTGCCTCTTGCGACAGGACGTCCTTGAGGTTGCGCCTCACGGCGGCCCCGTCCTTCGCGTCGCCGGCCGCCTGGGGGGCGGGAGAGGCGCTTGCCGTCCCAGGGGTGTGCAGCGGCGGCCGCCGCGGCGGACCGGCGTTGCTGCCACTGGCGCCTGGCTTTCCAAAGGACGCATTGCTGCGTGGCGACGGACCTGGTATGGCGAGAAAAACTTCCCCATCCTCCTCCTCAAAGGCAAGGGACTCATTGTCGCTGATCATGCTTGTTTCTATAAAAGTTAAAGGACTGTATGAAGTTGAAAAAAATATATCAAAAAAACTAGTTATTCCAAGAATACTATATAGAATCCCGTACTCAAGTGAGTGTATGTGCTTGTTGGAGAGAAGAGAGAGTATATATGTTTTTAAAAGGGAGTAAACAAAAGTGATAATAATGCAGTATTCTTACTATCAGAAAGTGTGTCAGTATTCAACATGTAGAAAGGAAGCACTCAATACGATAGGGACAACAACGACAGCGGAATCGTATGAAGGAGGAGTAGTGAAACGCAAAAACACTCACTTACATGCAAAAAAGGGGCGGAGAACCATTCATCGCAACTGACGAATTAATAAATCCAATAAGCATCAAAATAACATGGCGAACGAAAGAAAGAAAAAAAGGGGGAAAGCTCTGCCCTTAGTACTTATAGCCAGGCTGGCGTGGGTCGTACTGCGTTGGTGGCTTGAACGCAGGATAGCCAGGCCCACCAGCCGCATAGTAAGGCTGCTGCCCCTGCTGAGGCGGCGGCGGTGGGGCATAGCCTTGGCCGTAGCCGCCCGGCGGATACGCCTGCTGTGGCGGCGGCGGCGGGGGATACCCTTGCGGCGGGTAGCCACCCTGCAGCGGCGGGTAATTATAGGGTCCATTGTTCGGCGGGTACGGGCCCTGGCCGTACATGCGGTCTTGCGGCGGCGGGCCGCCAGACCCGCCCGGAAAAAATACCTGGGGCTGGTAGTTATTGTACGCCATCACCAGATCAACCAGAAGTGATGAGGAAGAGAAGAAAAACAGAAGAAGTTGCTGTTTAATAACCAAATGTTGATTGTTACTCTTCTAACTGTTTAATGGAAGAAAGAGACGTATATAAAGAGGAAGAGAAAGGAATATTCAAGTGTACACGCAGTGTGCTCGTCCGCTACTTTAGTGAGATGCAAACCTCTTACGCAACTAGTTGGGAATGCGAATACCACGATTTTTTTTTAACAAGAAATTGCTATGAGGCCCATGAAGACACCAATCATAATAATAACAATAAAAGCATACGCGTTGCTTCTCTTATGAGAAGAAACTCAGATACAGCAATTCACTTCCTTCTTCTGGTTGGCGCTAGAGTTCGCTACGAAGTTGCTGTTGCCCTGGCCGACGACGCCGCCCTCGCGGACGCTGTTCACGCTATTCGTCTCCAGCAGCTTCAGCGCGATCTGATCGAAGGCCTCGACGACGCCCTCCGCGTTCTTGGCGCTACCCTCCGCGCGCAGCAGGGCGTTCTCGACGCAGTAGGCCTGGCTCTCCGCCGCCGGCACCTGCCGCGCCGCCTCGCCGAGGTCCTTCTTGTTGCCAAAGACGAGGACGAGCGTGTCGGGGGAGTTCGTCTGCAGCTCGCGCACCCAGTACTTGGCGTGCTCGAAGGAGTCGTGCGACGTGAGGTCGTACGTGATCACCGCGGCGGCGGCCCCGCGGTAGTACATCGAGGCGAGGCTGCGGTAGCGCTCCTGGCCGGCCGTGTCCCAGATGTCGAAGCTAAGTTTCGCGCCCGCGTGCGCGGCGCTCGTCGCGAGCGGCGTGTAGCGGTAGAAGGAGGCGCCGACGGTGCTGCTAAGGTTCTCGTTCCACTCGCCCTTGAGCCGCTGCACGAGCGAGGATTTGCCGACGCCGCTGTCGCCGAGGAGGACGACCTTATACCGCTTCGGGACCGGCGCCGCACCGCTGTTCGCTTGCATGGTGAGTGAGCGTTTACAATGTGGCTTGTGTGGCAGAGAATACGATCGAGGGGGAGAGGAAGGCGCGCGTGTACACACTAATACCTGGATTGCACAACGGAAGAGTAGCGATGGAGAAGAGAGAGAGATGAAGAGTGAAAAAAGGCAGTCCCAGATCTCCGTCAACGTGTGCGTTCAGTCTCACTGATACCATCAACGCAAGCGATACTATACCTGTACATTCCTATTACATAGGAAGTATTTTTTTTTTTTTCGTGAACCAGGTAATACATGATGCTCAGAAACAACAAAAAAAGTGAGAACAAAAAACATCTGCAAAAGGATAGTAGTTGTGATCTCACTTACGCAAACTAAAAGAGATTTACAACTGCTAGAGTACGCAAAGCACGAGGGAAAAAAGAAATCGATACGGTTCCTAACGGTTTAACCTCTTCTTTTTTTATCGTTAGTAGTAACCCTGAAAGTTCTGCTGAGGGGGGTAGTAGCCCTGCGGCGGCGGCGGCGGGTAGCCCTGCGGGGGGTAGTAGCCCTGAGGGGGCGGCGGCCCGTACCCCGGCTGCTGCGGCGGAGGCGGCGGCCCGTACTGGTACTGCGGCTGACCGTACGGCGGCTGTTGCGGCGGGTAGTACGGCTGCGGTGGCGCCTGCTGCACGTACTGCACCGGCGGCGCCTGCTGGACGTACTGTACGGGTGGCTGCTGCTGGACGTACTGGACGGGTGGCTGCTGCTGGACGTACTGGACGGGCGGCGGCGGCGCAGCCACCGCCTGCACGACGGGCACGACCGGCTGCGCTGGAGGGCCGGCCGGCGACGCCGGGGCGGCCTGACCCGGCCGCCACCGGCCCTCCTCGATCGCGCGCTTGACCGGGTCGATCAGGATGTTCTGCGTCACCATCCACTGCTCCTCCGGCTTCGGCGCGCGGCCGAAGTCGAGCGCGAGCAGGCGCACGTGCAGCTCCGCCTCCGTCTTGGACTTGTCCAGGATGTACCACTCGTCCTTCACGACGCCCTTCGTGAGCCCGGCGAGCGACATGGTGTAGACGCCGAGGAGGTCGTCGCTGACGCGGCACTTGTTCCACACCTCGAAGCGCAGCTGCGTGCTCATCTCGTCCGCGATTTGGAAGCGGAAGGTCTCTTCGAAGGTGGGGTCGCGCGTGTCCTCCACCACCTTCGTCTTGTAGCTCTTGTCGCCCGTGAGGATGCGCACGAAGGGGTCGATGACGCCGATCCGCTCCACGTTCCTGAGGTTGCGCGCGGCGCACACGGTCAACTCGATTTTGCCCATGTCGGATGGAAAGAAAAAAAGCAAAGAATGTTGAATAGGGTATAGAATCAGCTAGAGGGAAATCAGCTGACAGAAGAGAGAGAAAGAGAGAGAGAGAGAGAAGAGAGAGAGAGAGAGAGAGAGAGAGACTATTTACGTGTCTGCACATGCATGAGTGAAGAACAAAAAAAAAAGAAGAAGCTTATAACTCTACAACACGGGAATACGTACCATAATTTATTACAACAGGTGGATATGTCAACAGCGTACAACGTCTGCCATCTACTTCCTGCCATCCGGGTGCATGTTGGCACTGCCATGGCCAGGGCCGAGCACCGGTGGAGTGGGGAGGATGCTGCCGCCGGACGCAAAGTCACTGCTGCCGAGCACCCCACTGTCACCACCCCGCCCCACCCCCTGCGCCTGCAGCAGGCTCGCCAGCATGGGGTGGAGCGCGCCGCCGCTCGGGTGGTGCTCCTCGCTGCTGTAGCTGTTCCCCGTCGCGCTGTAGGTGCCGCCGTACGTCGGCTGCTCGGACAGGATGCCGGTGTTGGACTCGAAGGCGGGGCCCGCGCTCGCCGCCCAGCGGTCGCCGCCGTCCGTGAACCCACTGGCGCCGGGGCCGCTCGTGTTGCTGCGCTGCATGGACAGCAGCTGCTCCAGAATGCCCGAGTTGGTGAGCATCGCCTGGCCGCCCGCGCCGCCACCGCTGGGCACGCCGCCGCCGCCGAGCGACGACAGCAGATGGGTGGAGGGCGATCCGAAGCCGCCAGGCACCGCGGTCTGCACGAAGGAGCCGAGGAGGGAGGACGCGCTGTGGCCGCCGCCCGGGGCGAGTGGCGGCGCGGCGAAAAGCCCCGCCATGCCGCCGCCGTCCGGCCGCCGCGCGCCGCTGCCGAGCAGCGACCCCAGCAGCCCCCCCTGGAGCACGCCGCCTCCGCCGGGCGCCCCGTGGTAGCCGCCGGCGCTCGGCAGCTGCGCGGCAGCCATCGCGTCCACGCCGGGGGGGATGTTGGACAGCGCGATGAGCTGCTCCAGACCCGTCGCCCGCACGCGCAGCCGGACGCCGTACTTGGCGGTCTCGTACAGCGACGGCGCGGTGAGCTGCACCACCTTGTCGATGATGCCGTTCCTGAGATCGTAGAAGCTGGTGTGGCTGCTGCCGCCGTCGCCGGCCGTGGCCATGGCGCCGCCGAGGACATCCATCGCCTGCTTGTTCTGCTTCATGGAGAGCAGGCAGTACTCAAAGGGCAGACAGAAGGAACACCGTCCGATCAGGTTCTCCGACGCGGCCGTGCTGCGCCAGAGCTCCACCTCCATCGTGCTCAGCAGGATGGTCGGGGCCGCGCCGGCGTCCTTCTCTGCGCGCGCGACCGGCGTCGCGTCCGGCGAGCGGGCCGCGGCCACGCGCGGGGTGCTGGCCTGGCTCCCCGTGGCGCGCGGCAGCCGGCCCAGCGCGCGGGAGCGGCGCCGCATCCGCAGCAGGCTCTGCTGGCACGCCTCGCGCGCCTCGGTCGCGCTCTCGTGCACGTAGAAGACGATGTGCTCGTCCCACTCCCCCAGCACGGCCTCGTCCGGCTCCAGGTGCTCCTCCCCGTCGAGCAGCTCCGCGGCGTCGCCGCCGTCGCGGTCCGCGAGGACGGGGCCCGGCGTCTTGGGCGTGGTCACGGCATCGCCCTCCGCCCTGCTGCGCTTGTTTGCGGGGGCGGAGGAGACGCTCGGCAGAAAGGCGTCCTCGTCCCCGTCCGCCGCGTCCTCGCGCAGACAGCGCGTGCGGTACACCTTATCGCCCAGGCGCAGCAGGACGTACAGACCGGTCACGTCCACGTAGGGGCCGCCGGGGGCGCCGTAGAAGTCGTTGTAGTAGTTGAAGTAGTCGCTTTTGTAGTTCGACCCGTACGAGGACGAGAGCAGGCGCAGGTCGCACACACGCACGTCCACGAGGGGCGTCGACTTTGTCGCCGGCGCGGCAGGCTTCATTGTGCTATGTGTATATCTGCAGATCTTGAAAGATGAGAGGGTGAGAGAGAAGCAGAATAGGAAAGAATCACCAACAGAAAAAAGAAAAGAAAAAAAAAACATGATAAAGAGAAAAAAAAAAGGAAATGAATCTCTTCTGCGTCTGTAAAACAGGACCGTGCCTCGCTATTAGTTTGATACTTTGGGTTTCCTCTTCCTTCCTATCATGCAGAAATGAAAAAGTGCTTTATATTTTTTTAAAAGAAAAAACTAGTAATCTGAATAACGGTATATCATTCACGTATTATTATGTTTACTATTTAATGCTTTTTTTTTAAGGAAATTAATAATATTTAAAAATAAATGATTTGACAAGTTAGATTTTAATGTTCTATCTGATCTCTTTCTTATTTTTAGACTGTATTAAATAAACAGAAAAAAAATGAAGCGAAGAGCTTTATTCCTTGCGGGGGCGGGGCGCCGGCTTCTTGATGTACGACTTCACGAACATCTCCGAGAAGAGGTAGAGGTAGGAGAGGTACATGAGGCAGCCGTAGCGGGAGGTGGCCTTGGCGACGCCGCAGGGGAGCTTGTTCACGTCGTTGATGCCCGCCTGGTAGGAGGAGAAGTTCACGATGAAGCTGTAGAAGGTCACGGCGGAGCCACCGACCATCTGCAGGATCTGGATCGACGTGATGAAGGGCGCAAACGGGCGCACCAGCTTCTTCAGGCCCATGGCGCAGATGGCGAAGTAGAAGTACATGATCGCGTGCACCGTAATGTTCATGGCGGCGAAGATGGCCATGGTGCTGTTGCCGACGCCGTAGCTCATCCACGCAAAGGTGAGGACGGAGACGTGGTGGTACCAGTGCAGGAACGGGGGCAGCTTCTTCTTCTGGATGACGAGCCAGAGCGTGTCGATCAGCTCGAAGGTCTTGGAGAAGGCAAAGAGTCCCATCCAGGAGCCGACGGTGCCGGTGTACAGCAGCGCCTCGTTGTTGAGGCACAGGGTGTCGTGCCAGCCCTTCTCCCAGAAAGTCTTGGCCAGAGGCGGCACAATGACGATCATGCCGAAGAAGGAGAAGGCGGACAGGAACAGGTTCCAGATAATCATGCTGAAGCGCAGCCACGCGGGGTCCTCCGTACCGGAGCCGAGCAGCTTGGTGAAGAGCCAGGGGCCGTACCGGATCATGCCGAGGTAGCTGAAGCAGAGCACGGCGCAGATATCGACGTTATCCATCATCCACGTGCGGATGTCCGTACCGCTCCACAGAATAACCCAGGGGAACATGTGTCGCAAGGGGGTAAGTGTTGTTAGAAGAAGAAGAATTTATGTAACTACAAGCTAGAACCTAAAGGAATAAGATAAACAGAAAGAGGAGATCGAAAAGGGAAAGTACACATACCCATCATCCAATGAAATTTTCACCAGAGATCCCCTGGTCGACAGTACCATTTCGTTTTTCTTTTTTGTGTGTGTTATTTTTCAAGTAAGTATCAGTTCTGTCAGCATCCTAAACGTGGCAGCTCTGTAGAGGTAATAACAATATTCGTCCGTCCATCAGCACCAAAAAAGAGAAAGAGAGAAATACTTAGTTTAAAATGTGATCAGCAACATTCTAGCCAGTGCCGACAAGTCACGTCTTGACTACACACCCTTGCGCCTGTCCGACTCGCGCGACGTCCGCGAGCCAAGATAGCTTACGACGTCCTGGAACGTCAGTATCTCGTGCTGCAGCAAGTGGTCCGCGAGGCGCTTCATGTCCTCCTTGTGGCTGGTCAGCAGCGCCAGCGTCTCGGCGTACACCTCGTCCACGAGCGCCTTCACCTCTGCGTCGAAGTGGTTTGACTTGCGCTCGCCGAAGGGCTTCACGAGCCGCGTGCTGCGCGTGCCGGGCGCCGGGTACACCGCCCCGCCGTTGGCGCCGAAGGACGACACGTACTGGTACGCCATCGCGCCGACCTTGCGCAGGTCATCGGAGGCGCCGGTGGAGAGGTGCTGGAAGAAGATCTGCTCCGCGACGCGGCCGCCGAGCGACACCTTCATCGCGTCGCGCAGCTCGCGCGCGGTGCGGGTGTGGTTCTCGTTCGGCAGGTACTGCGCGTAGCCCAGCGCGGACCCGCCGCGCGGCACGATGGACACCTTCATGAGCGGGTCCGCGCGGTTGAGGAACCAGCCGGCGACGGCGTGCCCCGCCTCGTGGTGCGCGACCACGTGCTTCTCGAAGTCCGACAGCACGCGGCTCCGCTGCTCGATGCCGGCGAGCACGCGGTCGATCGACCGCTCGAGGTGGTGGATCGTCACGAAGCCGGCATCCTCGCGCGCGGCGAGGATGGCGGCCTCGTTACACACATTCGCGATGTCTGCGCCGACGAAGCCGGGGCACAGGTCGCTCATGCGCCGCGCGTACTGCTCGATCAGCACGCGCTCCGCGTCCGTCTTCGCCATCAGCAGTGACTGCAGGTCGAGCGCGACCGCCTCGCGGTCGGCGTGGAGCTGGTCCGCGTCCCTCTGTTTCTGGGCTTCTAGGTCGGAGAGGACGAGGCCCATCTCCTCCGTGTTGGCCTTCGGCTGCGCGACTGGCGCCTCAACCTTTTCCTCTTCCTGCTCCTCCCCCTCCTCTTCTCGCTGTGCCTTCTGCAGCCGTGTGCGCATGCCCTTCTTGCGGGGCTTCGAGTCCGCCTTCGGCTTGTCCACCTCCGGGTCCGCCATCAGCTTGAGCTTGCACAGGTGCACCTTGAAGATGTCCATGCGCTCCGTCAGCACGGGCGCGTCCACGTGGATGATGCGGTCGAAGCGGCCGGGGCGTACGAGCGCGGGGTCCAGCTGGGCCTGGTCCACGTTGCTGCTGGCGATGACCAGCACTTCGCCGCGCTTGCCGGTGCTGAAGCCGTCCAGCTGCGTCAGCAGCTCGTTCAGCGTGCGCTCCTGCTCCTGGCTCTCGCCGTCGCCCTTGCCGCCGCGCTTGAGCCCGATCGCGTCGATCTCGTCAATGTAGATGATGCAGCGCTGCTTGTGGGCCGTCTGGAAAAGCTGCCGCACGCGCAGCGCGCCCATGCCGACGTAGAGCTCCACGAAATCGGCGCCACAGACGGGGATGAAGGCCACCTGGCTCTCCCCGGAGACCGCCTTCGCGAGCAGCGTCTTGCCGGTGCCGGGCGGCCCGAGCAGCAGCGCCCCGGTGGGGATCTTCGCGCCGAGCGCGGTGTAGCGCTGCGGGTTGCGCAGGAAGTCGACGATCTCCGTGATCTCCTTCTTGGGCTCCTTCATCCCGGCGATGTCGCGGAAGCGCGTGGAGGCGCTCTGCTCCACCTTGAAGACCATCTCGCTCGCCTTGGTGGCGCCCTTGCCCTTCGTCGCGTCGACAGCCGCGCTCGTCGTCTTGAAGATGAAGCGCGAGAGGATGCTGACGAAGACGGGGAAGAAGATGAAGGGCGCGACCCACGCCACGTAGCCGATCACGACGAGCGCGCTCTCCGCGAGCGGCGTCCCCTTCAGATTCACGGTGAGGTCCTCCGGCTGCAGCGGCTTCGCGTGGGCGGGGGTGGGCACGGGGGGCGGCGCCTCCGGCTCCGGCGCCGGCTGGCCCGGCTTCCTCTTTTTCTCTCGCTCGACCTGCTGCTGCTCCAAGGCGGCGCGCTCGCGCTGCAGGCGCTGCTCCTCCTTCTCCCACGCCCTGCGGTGGGCGGCCTGCGCGTCGCGGTAGAGGTCCGCGACGGCGTCCATGTGCTTCTGCGTGTCGTGGTCGTGGAGCAGCCCCACGTAGAGCTTCACGTCCGCCGGCGTCGTCGCCTTGCAGCCGTCCTTCGCCGCGTCGGCCGGCGCGGCCGCCGGCGCGGCCGCGCCGTCGGGGGCCCGCAGGTAGATCTGCGCGTAGTGCTCGTAGAGGTTCACCGAGATGATGTCCGGCGCGCGGGCCTGCACGGTGGCCCAGCCGACGTGGCGGCCGACCGGCCTCTGCAGCCGGTACAGCACGACCGTGATGAGGAACACGACAACGACGAAGAGGCAGGTGCGCGGCACGAGCCACCGCTCGGGTCCCTCGTCGTCGTCGTCCGCGTCGTCGTTCGCCTCGACGTCGCTGCCGCTGTTGCGGCCGCCGCTGCCGCCGCCGGGGCCGCTGCTCAGGTGCACGTGGTCTGTCCTCGGGCGGTGCAGCCAGCCCCACGCCGTCCATGGCGTGCGCTGCAGCTCGGCTAGGTACGAAAGGGAGCTGGCGGCGGTGACGGGAGCGGCGTACGCGACCGGGGCCGCGGCTGCGGGCAGGTAGGCGAAGGCACGCACCGCCACCACCACGTGGTGGTGGGGCGGGCAGCGGCCGTGCGCCGCAGCGAGCGAACCGCGCAGGCAGCGCGCGACGCCCGCGGTCACGGCGATGGGCGGTGTCAGGGAGAAGCGAGCGAGCGCCATGGTGCTACACGAATGTGCCTGTCAGCGTCGCTGCAGCGGATCGCAAGGCAAAACAATATATAAAAAAGGTTTCTGTGAAGTAAGAAAAACAGAAAAGTGAGTAGAGGGAGAGGCTTACATATGTGCACAAAAAACAGGAGGAAAAACCATAGTAAAACTAGCGCCATACGAGGAGATCGTGCATCCAGTGGTTCCTTTTTTGTTGTTGTTGCTTATCTATTCACGTATGTCGTCCGTGTTGTTTTAAGCTTTGAAATTCAACTCCTTTGGTTTTGGATTAAATACGAAAGAGTAAAAGGGTAAAAAAATGTTTTCTTGTATCCCTTTTACTAGAGGAAATAATTATGCAATAAGTTAGAAAAAAAAAGGGCACTTCATGATAACAATAATAAATAACTATATATATATACAAGTATCTTTTATATCAACGATATAGATTTTTTGTAAAGATGTGAACATTTGATTGAAAGCTCTAAAAAAAACTACAAAAAGACATCAGTAAACAGACACCTAATGTGGAGAAAGTACTAATCATACAGTACGATGAACGTTATAAGTCAGCACTTAGGAGTTTGTTGAAAAAAAAAACAATAATATACGCACACACAAAAAACTATACATACGAAAAAAAAATGGTCTTGTATCCTGCTATTATGCTCTAATGCGGTGTAAATACGATTGAATATTAAGCAGTGAGAGTGAAAGACCTTTTTATGCAATTGGTATTCGGAGGAATCATAAGTTCCTCTTTTTAAGATATAAATAATTTAGGTTTGTGTTCTTTGATATTTCGTTTTGTGTTCAAGTGTATAAACAAGATGAACTCATGTCTGCAATAGTAAGAATAAAAAACACATGAAGAGAGATGTATATAAATATTTATGCTCAAATCGAAATAAGAAAAAATAAACATCTACGTGGATACACTCCTCCAAGATATAATGACTATATATATGCAATCGAATACAATGAAAATGTGCAGGTGCAAACAAGTATATAAAATATTGAAAAGTAAATAAAAAAGAGAACTGCAACGAGAACACACCTAGCAAAACAAACACAGACAAATAACAGTAATGCAAGAAAAGGAACAAAAGGAAAAATAGTCTAACACCATCACTACGTACATCACAGAGAAGACAGTCCGTGAGGGAAAAAAAAAGCAAGCGCTTCCTTTACTCCACGCAGGCCGACATGCTCTGCAGCACGACGCTGTACATCTCGTAGTTGAGCTCCGCAAAGGTGAACCACGCTTCCTCACACAGCGCCGCGGCGAGCGCCTTGCGGAGCTTCTGCGACTTGCTGCCGCGCAGCTCCGCCTCCAGCGCCTCGATGGTGCTCTTCTTCGCGACGCGCGCGGCGGGGGCGATGCTCGTCTGCAGCGGCGGCGGCGTGCTCGCGCCGCTCTCGTTGAAGCCGACCCCGGAGCCGTTGAACGTGTCCCCGTTGGCCGTCAGCGCGAGGCTGCCCGCCCGCTCCAGCGCGTCACCGTCCTTCGGCCGCTTCCCGGCGTTGTAGCGGAAGCTGCGCGTGAGCGTCTTCGCGACGCGGTCGTCGAGCGACGCGACGAACCAGTTCTGGCGCGCCTCGCCGGCGCCGCACTCGAACTGCGCGAGGGCGTCGACGGCCGCGTCGTGCACCGCCGCGCTCACAAAGGCTTCCTCGCTATCCGGCGCGCCGCGCGGGGCGGCGGGGTGGCGCGCCCCGGCGAACGCCTGCGCGCACGCCGAAAGCGACAGCCGCTGCAGCGCGTCCGCGACGGCGGCGAAGAGGGCGAGCGCGCTCTGCGTCGCGCGGAGATGCTGCTCCACCGCCTCGCGCATCTGCGGCACGCGGGCTAGCAGCTCTGCCTCGGCCTTGGGCGGCTTCGCGAGGAACGGCACCGCGGCGAGGAAGGACAGGATCGTGCTCTGGCGGGTGGACGTGACGTCCGTGTTCAGCGGCGGGTCCTCCTCCGCCTCATGGAGGCCGTTCGGCGGCGGTGTGTCGGCGCCGGCCGGCTCGATGGCGGCCCCGCGCGGGGGGCTGGCCGCGTCCTGCTCGGCCTGCGCCGCAACGTGCCACAGCACGGCGACGTCGCCCACGATGGCGGCGACGAAGCAGAGGAAGGCCTGGTGGCACGGGCCGAACTTGGCGCGGCACTGCGCCTGCAGCTGGCTCAGCAGGCCCACGTAAGCGTCCAGCGCCGCCTCGCGGTCCGCGCGCGGCCCGGCGTACCGCGTCACGGCGGCGGTGTGCTCGGCCGCCTTGGCGAGCTCCGCGCTGACGCGCTGGAGCACGAAGAGCCGGTCCGTCACCTTGCCCTGGATCGCGCGCACGTACTGATCGCTGTGCGCCGGCGACGTGAGGGCCGCGGACTCCCTCAACGCCGCGCGCAGCCCGTGCGGCAGCGCGCGGCGCGGCGCCGGGCGCCACTGCCCCACGCGCTGCCACGTGGCCGCGTCGTAGGTCTCGCTGCTGTACGTGTGGAGCTGCACGATCCACTGGTGGTAGCGCTGGAGGAGCGCGTCGTTTGCGTACTTCACATCGCGGATGCTCCGTAGCAGCCGCGTAAAAAGATCGGGGAGGGACATAAGAAGGGGAATCAGCGGAGAGAGACCAGAGTCGGGGCCGTGGGCGGCCGCGGACGGGACGCTGCCCTTTGCCTCATAGAGAACCGTCGCGTCGGAAAGATCGAAACCGGTGCCCTTCTCTGCCATCGTCAAGAGTCAACAATAAAAACAAGAAAAGGAAAATAAAAACGTTACTCGTATGTGTTTGAACAGCCAACAAAAAATGTCAATAAATCCAGAATTGTAATTGTATTGTGTATTTTATACTATAAAACGAAAACAGACAAGTGAAAAAGAAGTGCTAAATGTATATGAAAAATAAAATAGAGCTAATAAAAAGAAAGAAAAGAGATACAAAAACAAGTATTAGTGTACTCAAAAGGAAAAAAAGAAGTAAATGTAATCTTACCTCAAGTATATAGCAAAAAAAATAAAAGAAGCTAAGCTGAATAATAGATAATGCTAGACAGAGATGTGTGTGTGTGTGCGTATGTGAGAAAGAGAAAGAAAAGAGAGACCAATAAAAACACATGGATACAGTGAATGAGATTATTTGCTTTATGTGTACATAACGGGTTGGGATACTTTTTTTGTTATCGAAATGATCAAAAAAAGTGTGTGCTGCAATATTTGCTTCGAGTGTATTCGTATAATAATGATAATAATTGCAACCAATGAAAGAGGTAAAAAAAAAAAGCACAGATAGATAGATAGAGGGGGAGAGAGAGAGAGACAGGCAGACATGTAAATATGTGGTTACGCAAGAGCTTCTGTGTCTGTGTCGCCCATCCCCGAGACGGAGCTGATGAAGTGATTCAGCGACTGCGCCATGAGCGTCAGAAACTCCGTGTAGTAAGACAGCATCTCGTCCATGCCACCCTCGAAGTTATGCTCCAGATAGTCGTTCAGCGCGGCCTGCCGCTGGAGCCGCAGCTCCTGCCACCGCTGCTGCTGCCGCTGCTGCGTCGCACTGAGAGGCCCCTTCTTGAGCCGCTTGGCGTACGCCTCGGCCCGGTCCGTGGCTTCCTGCACCCCGCGGCTGCGCCACTGCAGCACCTCCAGCTTCTTGCGGAACCGGAACACGCTCTCGTCCAGCTTGTCGTACGCCTTGATGCTACGGTCGGCGCTCACGCTGGCGACAAAGAAGGTCGTCTGCGCCCAGTCCGCCTCGACCCGCGGCGGCAGCTTGTAGCAGAGCTTGCGCGCGAGGCGGCGGAACTGCTGGAGGGCGAGGAGGTGCTTCGCGAAGATGGCGAAGAAGGTGCTGCGGCAGGCGTGGAAGAAGAAGTGGCGGAAGAAGAGTGTGCGGGTCTGCACGCCGGACGGCACGAGGTGCGTCTCGTAGCGGGCGCCGGTCGCCGCCGGCTTCGCGGCCGCGTCCGGCGCACTGCGGGTGGTGGCCTCGCGGACGCTGGCGGGGACGGTCGTTGGCGCTGTGGAGCACTGGGGGCTGTGCACCGGCTCGGGGGCCTCTCGCCGCGTGTGTCGCACCTGCAGCACGTGCCGGAGGCGCCGCTCCGGCACGGCGCCGGCGCCGGCGGAGAAGAAGCGGTTGACGGACTCCCCCTTGACGCGCGCGTCGACCGCGGCGAGGTCGGCCGTGCTCATGACGCTGTCCTCACCGGCCGCGTCCTGCGCGGCGGGGGTGCCGCCGCTCGACGCACGCGGCTGCAGGCGGGCCACCTTCGTCTCCGGGGCATCCGCCTCCGCGCCGCCCTCTTCGTATTCTCGCCGCAGTGTCGATACCATCTGGAAGGAGATGGGGCGCTCCAGCGCATCGAGCTCGTCCGCCGCCTCGGCCGGCGGCTCCTGCGGCGACGGCGGGCCCTCCCTCGCCTCCGGGAGCGGGGCGGGCGGTGCATCAGCGCTGTCGCGGAGGTGCACCTCCGCGACGTGGAGCGCGTCTGCCAGCAGGCGGCAGTTGCGCAGCAGCCGCTCCTTGAAGCGGAAGTACATGTCCTCGCAGCGCGGCGCGAGCAGCCGGTGGGCCGCCGCCAGCGTGCCCTCCTGCGTCGCGGTCAGCGTCTGCAGCTCCTGCTGGCAGCGCGCGAGCGTGCGGGCCGTCGCCGCGTGCCGCGCGTACGTCAGCACGCGCGCCACGGCGGACCGCTCCTTGTCCTTCAGCAGCTGGGCCTCGCACTTGCTCGCCCGCGCCTGCAGGCGGTGGATGGACCTGTTGAGCTGGAGTATCGCCTTGCACTTGTCGTCCAGCGCATGGACGGTGCCGCTGTCTAAATAGAAGAGGCGCTCGGCCGTGACAGATGATGCCCAGTCGGCAGCGCCCAGCTCCCCCACCCGCAGCCCGTCCGGCGCCGCGGTGGCGAACTCGCGGTTGAGCGTCTCCACCAGCTCCTGCAGCCGCACATCCTTGCCGTTGTAGAAGACGTCGTACAGCGTCTCCTGGCGCACGCCCACGGCGTTGGCGCCATGGGCCGCCGCGCCGAGCAGTGGAGCCTCCTCCTCCTCCTGTGCGACGGGTGTCGGCGCCCGCGCCGCCGTCTTGGGGCTCTTCTTCTTCTTCTCCGCGCCGCTGTCGAGCTCGCCCGGCGGCAGCAGCGCCGCCGCGAGCGCCATCTCCTCCGCCGTGTACACGAGCGGCATGGGGCCCTCGCTCTCCCGCGACCACAGCGCGTCCTGGCTCAGCAGCAGCGTCTTGAGCAGCACCAAGTGCGGCCGCAGCGCCAACACGCGGTGCAGCCGCTCGTGCGTCACGCGGAAGCGCACCGCGTCCGCGCGGCGCCGCTCCCGCGGCGACGCCGGCTGTGGGTCCTGGTGTGCGGCTGCCGCCGGCGTGGGAGCCGCGGTCGGCGCCCCCTCCGCGGCGGTGAGCATCTCGTAGTTCTGCATCGCGTTGTCGAGCAGCGCGAGGGTGTAGTAGATGTACAGCGAGGGGCTCGCCAGCGCCTCCCGGGCGCTGGACAGAAAGTCCAGCAGGTAGGACATGGGACGGGCGGCGTGCCGGTCTATACAGCGTGTGATACAGAAGACTGGTACATGGAAGTATGGAGAGAGAGCAGGTTGAAGAGAGTCGTCACATCAGAAGAGTGAAGGAACAAAGGAACAAGAACAATACGAAGCTTTCTTCCGCAATTTGGGTGCTTCGTTCATCGTTTGTCAACACAGGAAGATTTTTCTTTTTTTGCTTGATTGGAAGAGAACATATAGAATGGATACCCAGATATCAACACGAGCACATATAAAAGAACAGAGACAAAAAAACAACAAAAAAACCGCACATAAACCGAAATACTTATATAAAAAAGTGATAGCAAAACTCAAGGGGGAAAAAGAAAAAAAAATATTTTAAAAAACAATAGTATGTACTGCAAAACTTTATTTTAAAATGCGATTTGTTTTCTTTTTTAAGAAACTATTACTCACTCCTCGTCATTGATTTATGCGTCTCTTCGCTTGGCGACACTTACGAAGTTTGTTCTAGGTGGTGGTGCCGCTCTGTCCGACCGTAAAAGGGCGAGGGGCAGGCTCTTACTGCGTTCCTGCGGCTGCCCGGTGGGGTGCGCCAACGGCTGCGACTGTAGGCTGTTCTTTCTCATACGCACTGGACACGCGTCCGCACAGTCGCGCACATGTGGAGGGAGATGCCAGACCACATTCCCATCCCATTCCCTCGGCTCCTCCCCCGTCTCGCGTTCCTCCTCTTCGTTCAATTGTTCCTCCTCCTTCATCCCCACACTTGCCTTCGGGCTAGCAGCACGGCTCGCTGCGGCTCGCGTACTCGCGCCTAACGGAGCCAGTTGGATCGCAGAGGCTCGCCTGTCCTCCTGCGGCCGTCCCACCCCTCGATCGACCGACGGTACCCTATGCGTGGCCACGTCTGCGCTGCGCCGCCCCACCGCGGGGACGGAGGGAAGCGACCCGCGGCGGGCGCGCGCCACCTCCGCGTCGCTGCTCTGCGGGCGCTCTGCAGGGTCGGCCGTGGACTGGTGCCGCGTGCCGCTCGACAGCGGCGGCAGCGCCACCACCCCCGTCCCGCTGAGGCTGCGCGCGCGGCCCTCCGGCTGGCCATCATCCTTGTCGCGCGCGCCGCACCCGGTCAGGACTGGCAGCTGCACGTGGGGGCTGCAGGAGGCGGAGCCGAGGGCCGTGGCGCCGGTGCTGCCGTCGAGGTTCTCAAGACAATCGCTGCTGAGGACCTGCTGCCGTTGCCGGGGTGGTGTGGGAAACTCCGCAGAGGAAAAACGAGGAGCGCGCCGCTCCACGCTGGTGTGTGCGGCCTCAACAGTCTCCATGAGAGAGTCAGCGTGAAACTAAAGGGATACTATAAAAAGGAAAGCAAACACTGTGTGATCAACAGTGTTCAAACCACTGCTCACACAATAAATGAACAATGGAGATAACTTGAGAAGAGAGAAGAGAAAGGCATGCAATTTTAAAAATACAATGGACAATATAGCTTCATATTGTGCCACCGACACAGTAGAGCTCTTAAACACGAGGAAGACTGATAATACCAACAAGAGTCAACATATCATTGGAAGGGGTAAAAAAAGGAAAACGTTTGTCAAGAAAAAAAAGAAGACTCTTGCATATATATATATTTTAGTGCGAAAGAAAAAAAAGTACATCCTTACGACTAGAATAGAATACTCATCATACAGCGACCGAAGCTGTAATGGGACAGAAAAATAAAAGTGTATAACGTGAATATAAAAATACAAAAGAAAGTAGTTACTGGAGTATGTATTATGTCTAATGGTGGAAAAAAAAACTTTTAGAACGGAAATACATAATGCCAAGTAATGTATATGTGTATAGTTGAAAAAAGGTACTTTCCCATATGGATAATGAGGGTACTTACAAAAAGAGTTGCGAGTGTAGGGGGAATTGAAACGCGTATATTATTATGATGATGATAATTATCATTAAATAAAAAAAAATGAAAGCAAATATATAAAACAAAATTAAGAAGGAACGCTGGAACGATTGTATAGTTTGTTTAAAAAAGAAGGGAACGAGAAGAAAAGAACACCTTACCGCTGAGACTGCAGCAGCTCCACGGAGAGTGGAGTCGGCTTGCACCGTTTATATTTCTCTTCCCGACGCGGTGACAGACGCGGGGTACAGCACAGCGTGTGCCGCTCACCCCCACTACCTACCACTTTGACACCGGTAGCACTGGATGCAGTCACGGCGGCGTCAATAGCAGATGCCGCCACACGACGGATGCTCAGGCGTTGGAAGGAGAAAAGTCTCCCGAGGGGGGACTTGTGCTGCGACGGGAGAGTGTGAACGAAGCAGTCGCGGTACGTGTCTCTCACGTGGGGAGGTGCGGCAGTGGCGGCGCCCACTCCCGGTACAGGCCACGCTGCGGTGGTGCCGTCCGTCGGGTTGTGCTGCTGCTCCTGCGGCTGGCTTGCCTTTGCCCTTGGAGCCTCGAGGGGGTTCTTTACGCGCCCATCGCTCCCTTGGGCGTCTGTTGCGGAGAGCCTGGTGCGCTGCATGCCCACCTCCCGTGGGCACATGAAGGTCCAGCGTTTGTGACGCACCGCTGTGACGACGGGCATGGCGGCCTCCGACTCCTTTCCTTCGCTCGTATTGTCGCCCTCCGCTCCGAGGGCAGCGATCTGAAGAAGAGTCCCGTCCGCGATGCCCTGCCGCTGCTGGCTGCCGCCGCAGTAGCTGTTTTTACTGAGGCGCCGCATGAAGGATGCTTGCCTCCTTATCCACCCCTTGACGCTGGAGCCACGCGGATGTTTGGCGTTGACAGGTCCACTGCGCTCGTCTGCACCTCTGCTGAGGATGGGAGCATTGCCGGTGGGGTCGCCGCAGGCTGCCGTGCCCGGCTGCAGGAAGTTCCGACTATGAGCGGGCTGCTGCTTCCCTTTCTGTGACAGTGGCGGCAGCGTGGGATCAGCAAGCTGCGGCTGTGACGCACGAGCTCCTGTTGTGGGTCTCATTTGTCTGTTGCTGTGGGTGTGCGTGTGGGAAGAAAGTGGTGAAATAGTAATAGTAAAAGATTCCCTTCAGTAAGTATTAGTTTTTCTCTTGAGTGGTAACACAGCACAGTGAAAAGAAAAATGAAGAGGAAGAAGGACACAATATGTTAACAGGCGTGGCTCTAAAAGAAGATGATGTTCGATAAGTGTAGGAAGCGTACAGCATTCACAAATTCTAAATGAAGGAGATCAACATTGCTAACAACTACAAAAACTAGTATGAAAAGGGAAACCGGGATGATATTAAAACATTAAGCGAACCTAGGCACACAAACATATATAGATACATACATCTTACAAATTAAAAAAAAATGTGTCTTCACCACTAGAACATCCATAGTATAGTCTACGAAACTGTGATGATCAGATAACCTAAGTCCATATAATGTGAAAGCATATAACAAAAATGATATTATTATTCTTAAAGTACGTATTACGTTTAGTGAGGGAAACAAAAATGGAAAGAAATGAAATGGGAATGTACAAGACCAAATCGTATGTACATATATAGAAAGCCAAATACCTCTTCATATAGTTAAGGACTGTGCTTATGGACCATATATGTCTACAAGAAAGGCGAACCTGCAAAATGAAAAGAAATTGATATGTATACGATATTCTGAAAACCATAGTTATGATTGTGTATATATATATATATATACACAAAAACAAGTAAAAACAAACATCAAAATGAACTGAAAAGAAAACTTCGATCGAATATAGATTTCGTGTAAAACAAAAAAGAGGAAACGGAGAACGGAGCACCTTAACGCCGAGACTGCAGCATGTTCACGGAGAGTGGGGGTGGCCTGCACCGTTTGTATTTCACTTCCTGACGTGGTGCTGGGCGCGGGACACGGTACAGGATCCGCCTGTTGCATGCAGCGAGCTCGGTGCCACCCGCTACCGCTCGGGCACCGGTGGGGCTGGCTGCGGTGGCCATGGTAGGTGCCTCGGCACGACGGAAGGCGTCCGCGCCGCTTTGGGTCTCGGAAAGGAAGCTCTGGCGTTGGAAGGAGACGGTGCTGCCGAGGGAAGACTTGCGACGCGGCGGTGGAGCGGGAATGAGGCGGTGCTGTTGCGGGGCCGTCACATGGGTAACTGCAGCGGCGGCAGCGACCACGGCCGGCGCAGGCCACGCTGCGGTGGTGCTTTCTGTTGGGCTGTGTTCCTGCTCCTGCGGCTGAGACGGCGGCTGGCTGCCCCCCCTCCCACCTGGCTCGAGGAGATTCGTCGTGCACACCTCTTTTCTTTGAGCGCCTGTTGCGGAGGGCTCTGCGAAGCACAGGCCGACCTCCCATGGTTTGACGCAGCTCCACGTCCTGCCACGCACGGACCTCACTGCCGGCACCGCGGCTTCTCTTTCATTCTCTTCGCTCGTATCGTCGCCCACCGTTTCGCGGGCAGCGATCTCACCAAGAGCCCATTCTGTGTCGTCCTTGCTCTGCCGGTGGCCGCCGCAGTAGCTGTGCTTCTTGAGGCGCCGCATGAAGGATGTCTGTCCCCTTATAGACCCCTTGACGCTGGGAGCACGCGGATGTTTGGCGTTCACAGTTCTGCAGCGCTCGCTGCTCGGCACGCGGGCGTGGCGGGTGAGGCCGCCGCCGGCTGACATTCTTGGCTGTAAAGTGTTCCGTCTGTATGCGGGCCGCCGCTCCCCCTTCTGTGGCAGTGGCGGCAGCGTGGGGGCAGCAAAGTGCGGCTGGGACGCGCGGGTTCTCGCCGAGGGACTCATTTGCCTGTTGCTATGAGGCGTACTCGGGGAGAAGGTGGTGAAATAGTAATAAAAAGTGTTTCCTTCAGTAAATACTAGTTCTTCTCTTGAGTGTTAATCCGGTACGATAAAAGCAAAAATGAAGGGGAGTGAAGACAAAACATGTTAACAAGTCAAAGAAGTTGCTGTTCAATAAGCGTAGAAAGAGCGCACCATACACAAACTCTACTTGAGAGAGATCAACGATGCTAACAAGAACAAATAGTATGATGAAAAGGGAAAAAGAAGAAAACACCAAAACGTTAATCGAATTTAGGCACACGAATATATATGTGCACCTCAAAATGCACATAATACAAGTACTGAAACTGTGATGTTTAGGTTAATTAGGCACGTATAACATGAATGCAGCAAAAAAAAAAAATCTGTTAGAGTACGTATTATGTACAGTGGCAAAAAGAAAAACTTGAAATATATATGGAACACCTACAAACAATACCAAGCCTTACATACATTTAGAGAGGAAAAAACACTTTCTCATATAGCTAATGATTGTACTTTCAGAACATACGTATATGGAAGTGAACTAAAACTGCAATAGATAAGAGATTAAATCCGTATACCATTTTGACAAGGATACATAGGACTAAGAAAAAAAGAAACAGATACAAATGAAAAACGAAGATAAAAAAAAACGAAAGAAACTTTGGATTGATTATATAATCTGTGCAATAAAAAAATCAGTAAAAAAAGAAAAGACTACCTTAAGACTCGGACAGCAACATATCCACGGAGAGTGGGGTCGGCTTGCATCGCTTATATTTTTCTTTATGACGTGGAAACAGGCGCGGTGTACGGCACATCGTGTACCCTTCGCACGCGGCAGGCTCACTATCACCGTCTACCGCTCGGACACCAGCCTCGTCACAAGGGAGGCCAATCGCGCCACTTCGCTTTCGCGAGAGGAAGCTCTGTCGCTGGAAAGAGACGGTGCCTCTGACGGAGGACTTGCGACGCGGCGGTGGAGCGGGAATGAAGCGGTGCTGTTGCGGGGCCGTCACATGGGTAACCGCCGCAGTGGCAGCGACCACGTCCGGCGCTGACCACGCTGCGGTGGTACTGTCCATCGGGCCGTGCTCCTGCTCCTGCGGCTGAGACGGCGGCTGGCTGCCTCTCCTCCCACGTGGCTCGAAGGGATTTCCCGTGGCCATATCCTCACCTTGTGTGTCTGTTGCGGAGGGCTCTGTGCGGCGTGCACCGATCTCTTGCGGGCGTACGCAGCTCCACGCCCCGTCACGCACACATGACACAACGGGCATGGCGGCTTCTGATTCTGTCTCTTCGTTCACATTCTTGTCGTCCTCCGCTTCAAGGGCAGCGATTTGCGCAAGTGCCCCGTCCGCGTTGCCCTGCCGCTGCACGCTGCCGCCGTAGTAGCTGCTCTGGCTGAGGCGACGCATGTAGCTCTCCGGATTCCCCCGCCACCCCTTGACGCTGGGAGCACGCGGATGTTTGGCGTTCACAGGCGCGGTGCGTTTGCCTGTACTTCTGCCGGAGGCGGAAGTATACGAGCAGGGGTCACCGCACGCCGCTGTGCTCGACTGCAAAGTGTTCCGTCTGTGAGCGCGCCGCCGCTCCCCTTTCTGTGGCAGCGGCGGCAGCGTGGGGGCAGCAAGCTGCGGCTGTGACGCGCGGGTTCTCGTCGCGGATCTCATTTGTTTATTGCTATGAGGTGCTCTCGGGGAGAAACTGATGCAGTGAGAAAACACTAGTATATACTTCCCTTTCAAGACAAGTCTGTCCCTATTCTCGTGGTAGCATCAGACAATGAAACGAAAACAGAAGAGGAGGGAAGAGAGATCATATTAACAGGTGTGAATCTGAAGGAACACGTTGTTCAGTAAGTGTACAAAAAGTGTAGCACTCACAAATTCGAAATGATGGAGACTGGCGATGCCAACAACAGCAAAGAGTATTATGAAAACTAAAACGAGAGAAAAAAAAGTGTCTAAATCACACGCATATATATATATATAACCTAAAAGGCTAACCAAAAAAAAAATCAGATCGTAACTACTAGCCAGAAAGTACATACTTCAGCCGTGGGGGCTTTGATGAGACACATCAATTACGGACAGAGTAAAGTAAATGAAATGGGTGGAAAGGGGGAAAGAATAAACTTATTGATAGAGTGCTTATGAGTTTTAGTATTAAAAACAAATTTCAAAACATATATATAATAAAACCAAAGAATACTTATTGTTATGTACATATATACGAAGAAAAACATCTTGTGTATATATAGAGAAAGGTTCCACTTTAAGAAGCAATATATAGAGAAAAAGAGTAAATGGCGCTTTGAAACGTAGGCAATCAAAATGCGCATAGTACTTCAATAATTATGCGAAAACCACAAAAAGAAGAATAAAAATAAAAGAAGAAGAACAAGAAAAAAAAAAACAGAATCCAAAAAGAAGACTTTGCGCGAATATATATTCCAAGTAAAAAAAAAATCACGAAGAAGAAGCGAAGACGTTAAGATCCCCTCTTAAGCATGTCCACGGAGAGTGGGGCTGGCCTCCAGCTTTTATATTTCTGCTTGTGGCGCGGTGAGAGGTGTGGGATACGGTATACATTGTTTGCATACTGAAACGTGGGAAGTCTCCACGTTTCGGCTGCTCGGACACCAGTGGCAGCCGCTGTCGTCTGTGTGGTGCCCATGGTACATGCCTCGGCACGGTGGAGGGCCTCCGCGCCGATTTGCTTCCACGAGTGGAAGCTGTGCCTTTTGAAGTAGAGCCCGCTGCAGGGACACGGTTTGCAGCGCGGCGGCGGTGCGGGGATGAGGCGGTCGCGCTGCGGGGGCGTCACATGGGTAGGCGCTGCGGCGTCAGCCTCTGGGTCCGGCGTTGCCCACGCCACCGTGGCGGTGCGACGGGTGGTGTCCGTCGGGCTGCGCTCCCGCGGATGCGGTGGGGACGGCGTCTGGCTGTCCCGCCTCGCACGTGCGGCGAAGGGATTCCTCAGCTGTTCTCTCTTCCCTCGGGCACCGGTTGCGGAGGGATGTGTGCGCTGCGCGCCCACCTCCCGCGGGTGCATGCCGCTCCACGGCCTCTCCCGCGCAGGCCGCACGACGGGCATGGCGGCCTCCGATTCGGTCTCATCGATCGTCGCGTCGTCGCTCGCCACGGTGGTGGCGATGGGCGTCAGCACCGTGCCCGCGGCGTCCTCCTGTTGCGTGCTGCCGCTGCGGCTGGGGCCCGTCGTGGGGCCCCGCGGGCAGACCTTGGGCCCCCCTCTGCACCCCTCCACACGGTGCCGACGCGGACGCTTCGGCTTCGCCTCGCCGCTGCGCTCGCCTGTGCTGCGGTCGACCGCCGAGCCCGGCCGCGTGATGTGCTTTGTGTACGCCGGCCACAGCGCCCCTGCCAGAATGAGTGCCGGCAGTATGGTAGATGGGAGGTGCTCTTGCGACGCGCGGGTTCGGGCTGCGGACCTCATGCCTCTGTTCTGTTGCATATGCTTGTGGAAAGAAGGTGATGAAGTTGAAAAAAAACTTCCAGTCTCTTTCTTCTGTGGTAACAGAATAAAGTAAAAAATAAAGAGGAAGGGAAACAAAGCATTTTCGCAAGTATCCGTGTGGAAAGGAAAATATTGTTCAATAAGTGTGGGAAGATTGGAGCACTCATACGTTTTAAAGAATACAGTTTTCTTACGTTCATGTAGAGGTACAGAGAACAAGTATACAAGGGAAAAGGAACAACAAAAATAAATCTTCAGCTCCATGTGGATGCTTCGCTCATTGTCTGACAACTCAAATACAGTTTTTTTTTTGCCCTTAAAGAATACATAAAATAGATGCTCACCAATCAATTGCAGTGTGTATGCAAAGAAAACGTAACAGTAGGAAACATCAGTTTTGCTTTACATATTCAACACACGTGAAAAGAGACAAACAAACTGTACAACGGGAGCGTTGGTAAGCCAAACAACAATACCTTTTTTACATAAACTATAGTGTTTGCAGAGGAAACAATCAGAAGCTTCAAGACGAAAAGAAAAAAAAAAGAAAACAGATCATGTATTGCAAAATAGGTATTGAAGTTTTCCTGTCCCAAGGACACGACGACTCGCTCATTTCATATGCTCTCCCCAGTAGGGGATGCAGGCACGTTGCTCCACGCGTCGAACCGCCTGGCGCCACCTCCACCCGCGGAGCTCGTGCTGAAGGGTGCCGCACTTCTGTCCGCCCGGGTGAGCGGAAGCTTCAGACTAGTGCTGAGACCTTGTCGCGGCGCGGCGGGGCGCTGCGGCGGTTGCAGCTGGGGGCAGCTCCTCCGCACGCGCTCTTGATACGTGTACCCAGAGGGCGGGAGCGATGGCGCGGCATGCCAGACCACATCCCCATCCCGCTCCTCCTCCTTTGTCACTATAGTCGCAGAAGCCGATGGGCATCGTGAGCCCTCCCGCGGCGGCGCATGCCAGATGACCTCCTCAGGCTCCTCCCGCTGCGGCCGCCGCCCCACCGGGGTGCTGGAGGGGCGGGCGCCGCGGCGGGCACGCGCATGCCACGGCGGGTAGGAGCACCAGGAGGCGGGGGGGAGGGCCGGCATGCTGGTGCTGCCGTCGAAGTCGTCCAGACACTCGTAGAGGATGGCGTGATGCCGCGGCCGCGGGGGGATGCGAGAGCTACCAGAAAAGGCGCCGCGCACACGCCGCTCCGCGCTGGCGTCCATGAGGGAAGAGGAGAAAGGAGAGCGCTAACGCTGTGTGATCCGTTGACACTCCAACAAATGCACGTACAATAAACAAACAAATGAAAGAGCTCAAGAAGGAAGGTAGAAGAAAAAACAAAACAGTTTCAAGAAGATATTGGATAACATAGCGCCATAGCACACATTGTGCCACCGATACAGTAGAGCTCTCACACAGGAGGGAGATCAACAATGCACACATGAGCAAAGATCATTATGGAAAAGAAAAAAGAGGAGAACAGTTGTATGAATTCGGCAGACACATCTGTATAACCTGAAATTATCAAGAAAAAAAAAAGATCTTCACCGCTGGAACAGACACAATACAAGCGTATAAGCTGTGATGGAATAAAGTGAATACGTATGCACGCAATTAAGGCGTGCCAGAAGAAGAAAAGAAGACATTATAGTTATGATAATACTAGTGATTCTAGAGAGTAAGAAAGATTGAGTAATACATGCAGAGCAAATAAAGAAACAAATCTTATATACATATAAAGAAAAACACCTTTTTGTTATACTTGTACTCTTTCAAGCAATAGTGTATAGAAGAGAACCAAAACTGTCAATGAAAAGGAACTAAAATGGATGATGATAACTGATCTTTTTATATATATATATACATACAAAACAATATTTTAAAGAGATAGAAAAAAAAACTTCGATCGATTCTATATTTCCTGTAAAAACAAAGTAAAAAAAAAAGAGCGCCTTAGCTTTCATACTGCAGCATCTCCACAGAGAGTGGTGATGGTGTGCACCGCTTATATTTTGCTTCGCGACGTGGTGAAGGGCGCCGGGTACGGCACGGAGTGTGCCTGTTGTATACAGCAAGCTTGGTGCCACCGGCTACCGCTCGGATACCGGTGGGGCTGGCTGCCGTCAGCGCAGTACCAATGATCGATGCCTCGGCACGACGGAAGGCACCCGCGCCGTTTTTTTTCTGGGAGATGAACCTCTGGCGCTGGAAGGAGACGGCGCCGTTCTGCAAAAGCTGACGGATCGGCGGGGGCGCCGAGGGGAGACGGTCGTGCGGCGGGGCCCGCACTTGGGTAGGCCCTGGCGCGGCGGCAGTCAGGTCTGGCGCAGGCCACGCTGCGGTGGTGCCGTCCGTCTGGCTGTGCTCGTGCACCTGCTGTGGCGATGGGAGCGGGCTGTCTGCTGTTCCTGGTGCCTCGAGTGGATTCCGCATGCACACATCTTCGCATTGGGTGTCTCTTGCGGAGGGCTCTGCGGAGTACATGTTCACCTGCCGTGGGCGTATGCAGCTCCACGTCCACTCACGCACGGGCTCCACCGGTGGCATGACGGCTTCCGTTTCGGCTCGGTCCTTCGCATCGTCGTCCTCTGCCCTGACAGCAGCGGCTCGCACAGGTCTGCCCGCTGCTCTGCCGCAGTCGCTGATCTGATTCGTGTTCGCCAAGTAACCGGTGTGCCGCCGCATCCACGCCGTGGCGCGCGGACGGGGCGGCTGCCGCGGCCGCATACATCCGCTGCGCTCGCCTGTCCTGCCGTTGCCGGCGGCGGTGGGGCGGGCGGGGCCGCCGCACGCCGCGGTGCCTGGCCGCGTCGTGCTCGTTCGATACGAGGGCCAGTGGTCCCCCGCCAAAAGCAATGGCGGCAGCGCGGCTGATGGGATGCGGGGCTGTGACGCACGGGCCCTTGCCGTGGACCTCATTGCTCTGTTGTCTTCAATATGCTTCCAAAAAGTAGATATTAAAGTAAAAAAAAAACGTTCAGGAAATACTAGTCTCTTACAGTACGAATAGAGATGAGGAGAAGGAAAAGAAATATGTGAACAGATGTACATAGGAAGGGAAAAAAAAGTTGTTCCATAAGTGTAGCAAATGGGTACCACTCACCTCAATCCTGAATAACATAGCTACATGACTTTCATGTTGAGGAACGCAGAAAAAAGTGTAAAAGGAAAGAATAATACCATGAATACTGCAATAATTTGAGTTTTTTTTCTTAAATACATTTATTTTGATACTATACTATATACACGCGCAAGTGTGCGTAAAGAGACAAATAAAGGTTAAGTGAATTCTCATAGCAACGGCTTCGTGCTTTTGCTTTCCTTTGCTTTTTGCTGTATGCAATACAATACAAAAGAAATGTGAGGCAACATTTAAAGAGAAAGAAAAAAAAAGAACAACTGATACACATATGAGTCCAATAGAGCAAATCTAAGAAAAACACTCATATGAAAAATAAAGGAAAATAAAAAATCAGATTAATAAAAAGAAGAAAAAAGAAGGAGACACCTGCAACTGAAAAGAAAAGAAGGAGAAGAGAAAACAAATGAAGAGAAAGCATCCTGTCCGGAGGATCTTTCCTTCCTTTTCTCTATCCGACCGTCTGTCCCACACCACCCGTGCCAGCTCCATGGCCCGCGGCCCGCCTCCCCCTTTCTACAGCGCGAGAACGCTGGTGATGTCGATCTCGTCTCCCGCGCCGCTGGACGCGAGCGACCGGCGCGGCACGCTCTGTTTGCGGCGGTTGCTGCAGAAGCCCATGTTCTCCTCCATCTGCTGCGCGACGACGCTCCCGCGGTGCAGCTCCGGGCTGGGGGCGACCTCCCGCACCGCGGGGGGCGCGGCGGCCGCCGCGGGGGGCTCCGCGAGGGGCTGCGTGAGCCGCTGCACCTGACCGGACGGCGTCACGATCCGCGGGGCGGCCGGCGGCGCCGCGTCGCCAGAGCGCTTGTGCGACGGCGGCTTGTTCACCGGCGTATCGCCCGTCTGCCGGCGTACCTCCGATCGGTTTGGTATGGTATCGCTAGCGTGCTTCTGTAACGGCGGCCGGTCTGGCATGGCATCACTCGCGCGGTGGTGTGGTTCTGGTTTTTCCGGCGCCGCATCGCGCGTGTGCGCACGCGCCGGCGGCTTGGTGGCTGACGCGTCGCCAGCGTGTCGGTGCGATGGCGGCTTCTCCGGTGTTGTATTACTAGAGCGTCCGTGCGACGGCGGCTTCTGCGATGCCGTTTCGCTCGCGAGCCCGCGGGACTGCGGCGTGTGCAGCCCCGCCGGGCCGTCCGTGCCCTCCTCCGTGGCACCGGTCTCGCGGCTGCTGGTGTCATGCAGCGTCCGTCTGCCTCTGCCGAGCAGTGACGTGTCGCCCTCCGCCCGGTCCTTCTGGAGGGCCTCGCGCATGTGCGTCAGGCTCTCCTTCGCCTCAGTCGTCGTGTTGTGATGTCGGAAGGTATCGTAGAGGGTGGTTTTGGGCGCGGCCCCGTCCTCCATATCCAGGTCAGACATGCCGGCACCCATCGCTTCGCTGAAAACTAAGGCAAAAAAAAAAAACACTAAATAAATAATACTGGAAACAATTACTGATTGAGAACAGAAGAGGAATGATAAACACACATATATAAAACAATAATAGTTGAGTTCAAAAGAAACGCATTTTTAAAAAGCGTGTTACAAAAAATAATTGAATTGGAAATACAAATCCAAATGTGTTTCTATCTCATTTAAGTAACTGGCACACGCAGAGTATTGAGGGAAAAAAGTGTATAATTGATTTAAAAAAAAAACATGCTGAGAAAAAGAAAAGTACTTTCTTTTTCTTTAATTGACACAATATAAACTGCAATGAAGAAAAAAAAACGCAAAGAAGAAGGAAAAAAACTTTTTTATCACTAAGAAGCACTCAAATCAAAGATAATAATAAAAAGTTTCATGTATTTCATGCACTCCGTTGAGGTACATGCAGTGGTTTTCTTTTTATCACCATTAACAAAAAGACGGCGGTGACTCTCCATCGTTGATGACGAGGCTAACTCGCCTCAGTTCTATCCCTTTTGGGCTGCAGCCACGGCTGGCGCGCCGCACTCTTCATGGTGCGGTATATACGTACGGCGGAGGCGGCATCTCTGCGGACACAACCGGCGGCGCGGCATCGGTGTCTGCCCGTGCAGGCAGCCGCAGCGCCACGGAGTAGTTCGGCGGGGGCAGCGCGCAGTCGGCAGAAGGCCGCATGGCCTCCCCCGGGCACCAGCCGGAGCTGGCGGTTGCCGGCCGCAGCTGGTTGCTGATGTTGTCACAGATGTCAAAGGAGGTGACGCTGCTCTGCGGGAGCGCCTCCGCGGCCGCGAGCGACACGTACGAGGGCGGCAGCGACAGGTCGTAGTTGCGCGGGTCGTCCTTGATGGTGAAGCTCCGCGCGATGGCCAGCGCGAGTTCAGCGTCGTCGTCCGCTGCGGGAGCGGCCGCGGCCGGCGCCTCGCGGGGCGGCTCCTCGAGCAGCTCGGGTGCGTAGGCGGGCGGCGGCAGCGTCGTGCTGGAGGCCAGTGCCGCCGCGGCCTCCCGCCGCTCCGGATCCCGTGCCGCGCGCACCGGCGGCGCCGCGCGCTTTGTGGAACGGACGGCGTAGTCGTCGAGGTGCTCCAGGAAAATGTGCACGCGGCTGGTGGGGCAGCGCACGACGACCGGCTGCGTCTCGCCGCGCGCGATGTAGCGCAGCAGCAGGTCGGGCCCCTCCTCGCCCACAATGAGCACCTGCCGCCCGTTCACCGGGATGACGATGGGGTTGGCGGCCCACTTACGGGTCGTGGTGGTGGTGCTGCTGCTGCTAGTGGTGTCTTCCGTGGCCGCCTTCTGCTTGTGGCGGAGCTGCAGCGCGTGTGTGACGTGCCAGAACCGGCCGCGGGGGTGCGGTGACTGCGTGTCGGGGGGCGCCGGTGAGGGCGCCGCGCTAGGCGGGCTGTGTGTGGCGGCCTCGGCGCCCTCCGGTGCGAGACGGGGGGAGTCGGTGGCGCCCCTCGCCACTGCCTTCGGCGTTTTCGACATTGAAACGGCACCACCCATAGCTTCTAGTTGCAAAGATGTGTTCTGGGGGGGGGGTACTGTAAAGAGAGAGAAAAACAAAGAGTTGAGAGGGAGAGAGAGAGAGATGAGTAGAACATATGGAGTCATAATACAACCCTCAGTGGTTATGATACACATAGAGTGAGACCAAACAGCTTCACCCAAACACATACATATGTACATACAGCGATATCATTGATGCAAACACGTAAGACTGCTATTTCGAGATTAAGTAAAGGAAAAAAAACCGAATACTGCAAAAAGGAGAGAGAATAGAATAGAAAGTTATTGTTTATATATAAAAAAAGGAATGAAAATATATATCGTGGATACTGACACACACAAAAAAAAAACGTTCGAAAGTGAGGACACAGGTCCTTGACTATTGTCAATGAATAGATAGAGCTTGTATAGGGGTTTAGGTCCTGAAAAGTACGCGTCTCAAATCAATGGAAAATAAAATCAACCTAGCGATGAAATAATAATAATAAAAAAGAATTACGAAGAAAACAATACATTTCATTCCGCTTGAGTGTTTTTATCATCGGTGCAATACAAGCTATGGAATACAATAACTCAACCAATTATTTATTTTTTCCTTTGTTTGACCGTATCAAGTTTACCATAAGATATTTTGTTAATCTGTATATCATGCGATGTGCGATAAAGAGGTCCCCTATCCTCCCAAAATCCAAGGATCCCTGTCGTAACAGAGGGCAGGGATGGGAGAGTTGTATTTTCGGAAGAAAGAAAAAAGGATACTCCTTAAATAAGAGAGGAAGAGGACCAGCGAATGAAAAGCTCTTTATCATGATACCCACGTCACGATCGAGAACTAATCTTTCTCTTCTTCATTACACTCCTCGCCTACTTTGTGATTCAAAAACAGCAAAAAAAAATAAGACTCGTCATAAAAATTAAACGCGTAAAGCAATTGTTACAAATGCATATATAACTAAAGCTTCACTGCTCTAACATTTACCACATAATGAGACTTCTTCATTTCTTTCACATCAAAAGTGCGGTTTGTACAGTGACGGGCTATGGCCTAACACGCACTGCCCCAGAAAGCTAGGCGGCTTGCTGTATCTCTATTGAGCCGCAGCAAGAGCATGCCGCCATGAGCAGCAGCGCTTCAAGGAAGAGTACGTTGGGGAGAGGAGCGTGCGCTTCCCCTTCTACGCGCGAGTGCTGCAGGTCATCATCCGATTACACACCGACTGGTAAAGGGGCGTCGACATCTCTTCGTCAAGCTCCCAGGTCCGGCTAGCGGATGATCGGATCTCCAGTGGCAGCAGGGGATCCACGTGCGGCTCCTCCCTGCGACGGGAGCTGCTGGGCCGGTCACCGGACGGGATCGACGAAAGGTCGTCGATACGCGGGTCATCCATGATGGAGAGGCTCATCGCAATGCCCAGTGCGAGGGCTGTGTCGTCATCCATATAGTCCCTCATGGTGACCGTGCGTGCGGTCGGGGGAACTGCGACACGCGCAGGCGCTGCTGTCCGGTGCACCGTCGAGTACGTGGGCGGGGGCAGTGCAGGGGAGAGCTCGTCGCGCTCAGCCAATGACATTCGGAGAGTCATGGAGTACGTGGGCGGGGCCGGCCCTTCATCGTCCGACGGGTCCACAGCTGGGGTCGTGTTCTCTCTCAGAGCGGTACGTGGCAGTGAAGAAGTAGCTACCTCCTCGTATTCGTCGATATGCGCGATGAACACGGCCGTAAACTTCTCTGGACAGTGCACGACCACGGGTTGCGTCGCTCCCCTCGGAACGTACTGAATGAGCACCTGGCTGCCCTCTTGGCCTAGGATGGACACCTCGCGCGCGCCGACGGGTGTGGGCGTGGAGCCTTGCGGCGCCGCCTCGGTGGGGGGCGGGGGTCTATCGCTCTGCTGGTCATGCGCCGGGGACGTTCTGCGAGTCGCTGGTGTTCGAGCCTTCTTTGGTGTCTGGCTCTTTGCTTCCGGTGAGTGATGTCTTGGGGTGGCGGCGGTGCTGACTTGCGGAGGGCGCCATACATGCGATGTGTCACGTAGTGGACCCTCTTCCTTTGCGTTGGACTTTGGTGCCGGTGATACGGCAGCGCCCATGCTGGGATGAGGGAATGAAAGTAGAGTTACTATGGCAACGAAAATAAAGAAGGAGAGGTCAATGACATTGGTGTAACACGGATAAGCAAAGACACATCAGCAGTGCAGAGCAGCGTGTAAATCGTTTCTTTCCTGTAGACAGGAGCCACCATTGCAGAGCCATTGATGAAAAATAAGATACACATCATTAAGAAGCAAATAGCATGGATAGCAGAGATGCACAGAGGATATCTTATGGATGCAAGAAGTGAAACGAAGACGAAGATCGCGTTGTACGCACGAAAAGATACTTCATTTTGCGTTTTGTAAGAGGCTTCGGAAGCAAAAATAGTGATCAATTATCGTGCGAAAACAACAACGAAATATGTTTCTATAACTGCATTGTAGAGTGTACAAATAAAAAAAAAGTTAAAAAAGAGAGCAAATAGAGAAATGAAAAAGAAAGAGTAGCGAGAGAGGGGGGGGGAGATAGAGGAGAATAACACGTGGAGTGATAATGCAATTCAAATTAGGGATCGCGCACTCAAAGAGAGAGCAAAGTGATTCACACACAACAAGATGGTTAAGTAAACGAGGAAATAATGCTATTTCGAGATAATGGAAAGAAAAAAAAATGAATACTGTAAAAGAGAGGGGATAACATCGAATGAAAAAGGTATTGCTAATCAAAGTAGTAGAACGTATCACGCATATGGTATGTTTTGATAGAAATAAAAGGTTGAAAGCGAGGACATCAATCTCTGGCTTTCGTAAATGAACAGAGAGAGGGTGTATAGAGGCTTAGGTACTGCGAAGAAAACGATTTACATGAATAGAAGAGGAAATGATCCTCACGATGAAAAAAAAAAAAAATAATGCAGAAAAAAAAAAGAAGCCTCACTATAAAAGCTAAAGTTATAAACCACTTATTATATACAAACATCGTATACGTATATATGCATATATAATAATCAAACTTCACTGTCATATCACGAAAGATCGACCTTTCCCTCGTATCAGAGGCGTGGCACATCCTGCTTTGGGCGATGGCCTAACACACACCGCCCTAGGGAGCTAAGCGGATTGCTGCACAGTTGTTGAGGAGAGCAATGGCACGCCGTCATGGGCGGCGGTGGCTTGCCGACGAGTGAGCCGAAGAGAGCGGCGTGCGCCCCCCCTTCCTCGCGGAAGCGCCACCGGCCGTCACCCGATTACAAACGGACTGGAAAAGTGGCGTCGACATCTCTTCTTCCAAATCGCAGGTCCGTACGGTGGAGGATCCGTCCTCGAGTGGGTCGACGTGCGGCCTGTCCCTGCGGCGAGCGCTGGAGGTCCGGTCGCTGGGCGGGACGGGCGGGAGCTCGTAGTTGCGCGGGTCGTTCTTGGCGGAGAGGCTCAACGCGATGGCCAGCGCGAGGGGAATATCCTCGTCCCCAAGGTCGGTCGTCGCGGTGGGGCATGCGGTCGGGGGAACGGCGACTTCGGTTCTGCGCCGAGGGGCTGCGGCTCGGTCCGCCGTCGAGTAGGTGGGTTGAGGCAGCCTCGCGCACTGCACATGGGACTCAGCCACTGGCATTCGGAGGGCGTCCGAGTACGGCGGCGGGGACGGCTGGGCTGCTCCCTGCAGCGGAGTTACGCCCAGGGTCGAGGTCGTGTTCTCTCTGACAGCGGTACGCGGCGGTAAGGACAAGGACGCAGTGATTACTTCGTGTTCGTCGATATGCGCGATGAAGATAGACGTGAAACTCTCTGGACAGCGCACGACCACGGGTTGCGTCGCTCCCCTCGGAACGTACTGAATGAGCACCTGGCTGCCCTCTTGGCCTAGGATGGACACCTCTCGCGCGCCGACGGGTGTGGGCGTGGAGCCTTGCGGCGCCGCCTCGGTAGGGGGCGGGGGTCTATCGCTCTGCTGATCATGCGCCGGGCACGTCTTGTGTGGCAGTATTGTCCCGCGCGTCGCTGGTGCCCGGGCCTTTTTCGGCGTACGAGCGTTGTTCGGTTTCTGGTCGTTTGGTTCCTCCGACTGGCGTCTGGGGATGGTGGTGGAGGTAACCCGCGGCGGGTGAGAAGCCCGCGCTGCACAACGCGGTGTATCAGGCGGCGCATCCGCTACCTTTTCGTTGGATTTGCGGGCCGGTGATACGGCAGCGCCCATGCTGGTGCTGGGGGATAAGGAAGAGAGTTCACTAGGATAACGAGAACAAGAAAGAGGGACACATGGAGTACATTAGTATAGCACAGCGAAGCGCCGACACAAGAGCGGTGTAGAATATAATGCTGGTCCTATGTTTCCGGTAAACGGGAGCCCACACTGCAAAAGTACTGTGTAGTGGAAGTGGTATCAACTGGGTTTTGCGATTTGCGATTTACCATAAGAGCAGAAGGTGACTATAGCGCACGAGCACACCAAAAAGAATTATAAACAAAACAAGTTAAATACAAATGTGCAAACATCGTTGGTGCTGCACATTCAGTATATAGATGCAGTATATATAGAGAGCATAAACATTGCTTTGAATACACTAGGCAGTTCCTCATTGTGCGTATTCAAAAGAAAAACACGTGAAATGAAAAAACAGCGATCAATTACATTAATAAGTATATTTTAAAAGTGCATTGTAAGCTATCGAAAGAGGGCAAGAAGCAAATGTGAGTAAACAAAGAAAAGAAAAAGAAACGGTCAAGAGAGGGAGAGAGGGCGAGAGAGAGAGATAAGAAGAACACGTGTGGTCAGAATACATTTCCAAGTGGGCAACACGCACACAGAGTGAGGTAAAAGAACTTCATATAAAGATACAGACATCCACATATACAGTGAAACAATTAGCAAAGAAAGGAGCGAAAGTGCTTCGACATACAACAAAACTGCAAAAGGGAAAGGAAAAAAAAAATGAAAAGGGTACTGTCTATCACAAGAGTCGGAATAGTAATACATAATGTTAAACCATAACATAACAACGTTTGACAGTATATATACAAGCCCAGCGCCTTTGGTAATTGCATAAATGGAGAATGTATAGAGGATTAGGTCGTGTAAAGTACGCGTTTCACATCAACAGAATTAAAGAACACTCTAGCGATCAAATGGTAATAAACAAACAAACGAAAAAAGAAAAACTCATCATCGAAAAGGAAAAAACAAAACGAATAAACCACTTATTATAATATACAAGAACTATAATAAATCATCACTGGTCCATCATTTAACAGATAAAAAACGTTCCACACTTCTCTCACAACAGAGGTGTTATTTGTACAACTCTGTTTTATGGCCTAACATGCACACACCACAGGGACCGTCCGCATACACACAGATTCAGATAGTATCGTGCTCAGGCTCTCTTTTCAATCGTACGTCACCCTGCCAAGAGAACTACTCTCGAGCAGCAGCAATACGTTCGCTCCCACCTAGTGCTCCCGCCTGACCGCCGCAAGGGTCGGCGGTGTGCTAACCGAAGAGGATGGACAAGAGGTCTTAACTGCGCGGGTCGTCCTCCATGGCGAGGCTACACGCGATGGCCAGCGCGAGGGCAGCATCATCGTCCACGAGGTCGGTCCGCGTGACGGTGCGCGCGGTCGGAGCCACAGTGGCCTCCACGCTACGTTCAGGTGCTACTGTGCGGTTCACCATTGAGTACGTGGGCGGGGCCAGTGCAGGGGAGAGCTCGTCGCTCGCCGGTGCCGACACCCGGAGAGCCACGGAGTACGTGGGCGGGGCCGGCCCTTCATCGTCCGACAGGTCTACAGCCGGGGTCGAGGTCGTGTTCTCTCTCAGAGCGTTATGCGGCGGTAAAGAAGTAGTTACCTGTTCGTATTCGTCGATATGCGCGATGAACACGGACGTAAACTTCTCTGGACAGTGCACGACCACGGGTTGCGTCGCTCCCCTCGGAACGTACTGAATGAGCACCTGGCTGCCCTCTTGGCCTAGGATGGACACCTCTCGCGCGCCGACGGGTGTGGGCGTGGAGCCTTGCAGCGCCGCCTCGGTGGGGGGCGGGGGTCCATCGCTCTGCTGGTCATGCGCCGGGGACGTCTTGTCTGTCAGTATTGTCCTGCGCGTCGCTGGTGTCCGGGCCTTTTTCGGCGTACGAACGTTGTTCGGTTTCTGGTCGTTTGGTTCCTCCGATTGGCGTCTGGGGGTGGCGGTGGAGTCAACCTGCGGCGGGCGCGAATGACGTGCTGCACGGCGCGGTGTATCAGGCGGCGTAGCAGGCGGCACGTCCTCTGCTTTTGCGTCGGACTTGCGCGCTGGGGATACGACAGCACCCATGCTGGTGCTGGGGACTAAGAGGAGAAGATACTATGGTCACAAAAAAAGAAGAAGAAAGAAGCACAAGTAGAAGACATTGGTGTATAGCGCAGGGAAGGGCATACAGAACCACACTCTAGAGTGGCGTGTAGGTCTCATCTTTTCAGGTTACGAGAGCCCACACTGCAGAAGTACGCATGATGCAGTAACAATACAGACTTGAGAGGTAAATAGCAGGTGCAGCAGAGATCCATAAACATCGCCTTGTGGATATCGTAAGTGAGTGGACAAGAAAGACCACTTTGTAAAACGAATCAACGCTTCATATTGAGTAACATATTCGAAACAGAGTGATGCATAGCAGAGCATAATTACCTTATGAATAATGAACCAATGGTATTTATATAAATGCACCAGAAGCTCTGCAAAAAACGAATAAAGGTGAGGAAATAGAGAGAAGGAAAGAAGGTGTCAAGAGAGGGAGAGAAAAAAATATGACAAGAAAACAAATAATCGCAAAAACAAAGTTCCAGATACGCACCGAGGCCAGTCAGGAAGAAGAAAGGAAACATTAGTTCCACGTTTTATTTTTTAAAGCGTACTATTAAATGAAGGGAAACCCACATCGAATGGAAAAGATAGTGCTAGCTAAAAAAAGTGAAAACATTGATATATAGTGTAATGTCAGAGAAAAGGAAAAATACTCGAAAAAAAATGCACAAGTTCATGACTTTTGTAAAGGGAAGAATACTGCATATATAGAGTTTTAGGTTGTGCAAATAACACGTTTTATATAGCCCTTATAAAAAAAAAGCGTCACAAGAAAACAATGATAATAAAAAAAAGAAACAAAAAAAAGTCATCATGAAGGCAATACATACAAAGACATATATGTCTTTGTTTGATACATAAACGTGGTATATCTTATAAACATGTTACTCTTCCTTTGCGTACAACATCAAAGGTCTACCTTTCCCTCACATCGCCCATGCTGCTGTGGACTATGGCCTAGCGCGCACTACCACAGGGAACCACGTGGCAGTCCATGCAATTGTTGAGCGGCAGGAAGGGCACGGCGTCGTGGGCGATGGTCGCTTCCATCGTGCGGTGGGCGGAGATGTAGGTCGAAGGCAGCGAAGTGCCCCCCTCTTCCGTCTCGGGAGTGGCACACGTCGTCACCGCTCGATCGTACACTGACGGGAGGGCCGTCGGTGGCACCTCCTCCCCTACCTCCGACGTCCGTGTAGTAGATAAACTGTTCTCTATCGGTTGCAGTGGGTCCATGTGCGGCTCCTCTCTGCGGCGGGGGAGGGCGGTCCGGTCATCGGAGAGGTCGTAGTGGCGCGGGTCGTCCTTGATGGGCAGGCTGCGCGCGATGGCGGTGTGCTCGTCCACGAGGCTGGTCGTCGTGACGGTCGGTGCGGTCGGGGGAACGGTGGCCTCTGCTGCACGCTCCGGTGTGACTAGTCTGTCCCCTGTGGAGGGGCTGGACGGGGGCAGCGCCGGGCATGGCGCGTGGCGCTCAGAGACTGGCATGACGAGGGCCTCAACGTACGAGGGTGGGGGCAGCTCGGCTTCCCCCACTGACACGTCTTCGGCGGAGATATGCTCTCCGTGCAGAACGGTCAGTGCCGCGATGGCGGTGCTGCCGGAGTCGTAGTCGTCGATGTGTGCGAGAAAGACGGACGTGAGGTGCGTCGGACACGATACCAGCACCGGCTTGGTCTTGCCCAGCGGGATGTACTGAATCAGCACGTGGCTGCCCTTTCGACCGACGAGCGACACATCGCGCCCGTTGACCGGTATCGCGATGGGCTCCTGCGGCCGCACCTCTGGGCGCGGCGGTGTTGGGTCGCTCAGCGGCATGTACACCGGTGAGGTCGGGCGAGTCGGTGGCTGCTGCTCGAACATTAGTGAACGGTCGTTTGTGGCCTGTGACACACGCCTTGGGGTGGCGGTGGTGCAGCTCTGCGGGGGGCGCGCATCGCGCCGCGCACACCCTCTCTTTGCGTTGGACATGCGCGCCGGGGACACGGCAGCGCCCATGGTGAGGTTGGGGATATCCAAGAGAAGTTACTAGGACAACGAGAAGAAGAAAGAGGGAGAGGTAGAGGAAATCTATGCATCACAGAGAAGTGCAGACACAAGAGCAGTGTAGAGGAGCGTGCAGGCCTTATCCTTCCGGTAGACGGAGTTCAGCACTGCAACAGCAGAATGTGATGACAGTGGCATTACTTCGACTTTTTTCTTGAATTATCATAACTGCAAAAATTGAAAAAAATTGAAGAAGAGAGAAAAAACAAGTAAAAACATACATATACTCAGTATACATGCACACACATATTTTCCTTCATTTTTTGTGAATACAAAAAAGAAACAGAGATCGCTTTGCACACGCGAGGTCCTCCTTGATTTAGCTTAGTAAAGAGAGAAAAAAAAAGCTTGGAAGCGGAAACGGAGATAAAATATCTTAAGAAAGGACGAATCAGTAAGAGTTCCACACATACGTTGTCGGCTATCCAAATAGAAAATAAAGGAAAAAAAAGTAAAAAGAGAAAAAAAAATACATACATATGTATATATTAAAAGCTAAATCTCAGCATAAAAACAAAGAGCACAAAACATGTGTTGTATATAGAAGATACTAAAACTTCACTGTTCTGTTGTCTAACACATCATGAAAGATCTACAATGTCTCATGACAGAGGTGCAGTCCCACGAAGTGGTGCGCAACGGCCTAGTACATACTGCCGCAGGGAATTATTCGGTGTGCGGTGGAGTAGGAGGGCGGCAAGAACGATCCATCGTCTTGGGCGGCGGTGGCTTCCATCACGCGGTCGGCCGAAATATAGGTCGAAGGGGCTGAGGTGCACCCGCCCTCCGTCGCAGTAGTGCCACAGGTCTTCACCGTCCGATTGCACACCGACTGGAAGCGCGGCGGCAGCACGTCCCCTAGAGAGGAGGTCAACACGTTGGAACAATTGCTCTCGAGCGACGGCAGTGATGTCATCTGCGGCTCCTCCTCACGGCGGGGAATGGCGGTGTGATCACCGGAGAGGATGGGTGAGAGGTCGTAGTTGCGCGGGTCATCCTTGATGGCGAGGCTCATCGCAATGGCCAGCGCGAGGGCAATGTCCTCGTCCACCACGTTGCTACTCGTGATGGTGTGTGCGGTCGGGGGAACTACGACACGCGCAGGCGCTACTGTTCGGTTCACCATTGAGTATGTGGGCGGGGCCAGTGCAGGGGAGAGCTCGTCGCTCGCCGGTGCCGACACCCGGAGAGCCACGGAGTACGTGGGCGGGGCCGACCCTTCATCGTCCGACGGGTCTACAGCCGGGATCGAGGTCGTGTTCTCTCTCAGAGCGTTATGCGGCGGTAAAGAAGTAGCTACAAGTTCATATTCATCGATATGCGCGATGAACACGGACGTAAACTTCTCTGGACAGTGCACGACCACGGGTTGCGTCGCTCCCCTCGGAACGTACTGAATGAGCACCTGACTGCCCTCTTGGCCTAGGATGGACACCTCGCGCGCGCCGACGAGTGTGGGCGTGGAGCCTTGCGGCGTCGCCTCGGTGGGGGGTGGGGGTCTATCGCTCTGCTGGGCATGCACCGGGGACGTTCTGCGAGCCGCTGGTGTTATGCGCGTCGCTGGGGGCCGTGTCTTTTTCGGTGTCCGGGCTTTCCTGGGTACCAGGTCAGTTGGTTCCTCCGATTGGCGTCTGGGGGTGGCGGTGGTGCTGACTTGCGGAGGGCACGAGACACGCCGGGCCTCATGCGGTGCATCTTCTTCCTTAGCGTTCGACTTGCGCGCCGGGGATACGACAGCGCCCATGCTGGGATGGGGACTAAGAAAAAGAAGTTACTGAGGCAAAGTGAAGAAGAAAGAGAAAACAGTGATATTTGTGTAGCAGAACTGTAGAGTATAGTGTGAGTCCGATCCTTCCGGGAAACCATCACCAGCGCTCTATAAAACATTGATGTAGTAAGACCACATAATTACATGTAAAAGAAAAAGGAAAGCAGAGATGCACAAACAGCATCTTGTGGAATGCAATGTGCGAATGTGAAACGAACATCGCATTCTACACGCGAAAAAGGCCTTCATTTTGTAGTTGAAAGACCAATAAGACAAAATGAACAAGGTACGTAGTAGGGTGATGAACGAAGAAAAAAAGGGAAGACTCAGCCAATCTGATGAATTGCTTTCACCTTCAGTGGTCCAGTTGGTATGGATAGAACTACGCGTACGACTCCTTGTCGGCGGTGCTCCATCGAGCTGCTACGAGCGCCGCGCAACGTTTAGCCTGAATTCATTCTGCCTGATGTTTCACTGCCTCGTAACTATCCGTGGCGATGGGTGTTTCATAATCCGCCAGAGCAGCGCCGCACCGACGTACGACACGCCCCAGTGGCGCACTGCGAAGGTCCCGGCAAGGTGGTGTGGCACAGCAAGCGGTGCGGCGGCGGCGCGCCCATCGACCGACTGTGCGCTGGCGTGGCGGTCCGTGAGGAAGCGACGAAAGGAGGGTGAGTGCACGGTTGTTAAAACCGCTATAGTAGTAAGAGGAGATCAATGCTTCAATAGGTGGAGGTGCGGCAAAGAGAAGGAAGAAAAGATGGATGTAGGCGACGATGGGCATATCAGAGTGCTTTGTCATATTTACGACCGCACACATGCGCAGCGAGCGCGTCATCATAAGTTATAGAGGTTAAAGAGAGAAAAAACAACAGGGATTTAAAAAGAGATATGTATATATATGGAGAGAGAGACAGAGATCAAGTGTTAAAAATACAGTATAGGAAAGAAAAAGCAAACCCAGCTAAGGGAGGACAGAGTGCAGAGGAGTTTGATCTATCAAAGTGAACTGCAAAGAGAGAGAGGAACAAAATGAAGACCTTACGACTCACACTACAAAAAAAAAATTGGATGCAAAGTGTGAAAAGTTAACACCGAATTGAAATTAGGAATGTCGTTGTTGTACTTTTGGGCTGTGTAAGATGTACATGATTGAAAGAAGGTGAAGAAGAAAACAAAGCGTCGTGAAGACAACGCTGCATGTCAAATTCACAAGAAACATTTACGTGCAAACGAAAAAATGCAAACTACATCCCCCTGAACTCAACAGGATAGCGAGGTGTCGGCAGAAAGAAATGGTTCGCCGCACTAGGCAGCGGTGCCTCCGCCCAGAGATCCTGCGGGTCCTGCGCGTCCGGCGGTGGAGCGGCCACATCCCAGTGCGTCTCCCCCGGCGCCTCCCCGGCGGTGCCGTGCGCGTGGTCCACGTCCCCCGCCGCCGGCGCCGGGTCCGCCCCAGTGGTCGCGCTGGCCGGGACGGCGGAGCCCTCTGACTCCGGCGCCGTCGGGCTCAGGGGTGCGCGCACCGGCCGCAGCGGCGACTCAGGCGAGAGGTCGTAGTTGCGCGGGTCGTCCTTGATGGGCAGGCTGCGCGCCGCGGCCGTGGGTGAGTCGGCAGTAGACCGGACCACGTCGGCGTACGACGGCGGCGGCGCCGCGGCGCGGCTCGGCTCTGTAAAGGCGTAGCGGTCCATGTGCTGCAGGAAGAACGCGACGCTCTCCGTGGGGCAGTGCACGACGACGGACTTGGTGCCGCCCAGCGGCACGAACCGCAGCAGCACCTCCCCGTTGTGCGGGCCGTACCTCTGCACGGTGCGGCCGTGGACGGGCACGAGCGTCGGGGCGCCGTAGCAGCTGGGGATCGCGCCGCCGGCCGCCGCGAGTGAAGGGCTGGCCGCGCGCTGGTCGGCTGCGCTCGCGCCACGCGGCGGGTTGCTGCTGGCCCGCGTCTTGGCGCTGCCGGCGGCCTCCCGCTTCGCCAGCTTGCGGTGGGCGCTGGTGGTGGCGTGTGGGTGACCGGCGGGGCTGTGAGACGTGCCCGGGGCATAGCGCTTCCTCTGTTCTTTCGTCACCACGGGCACAGAAGAGCTGCAGCCCATTGTATGGCTTTTGGTGGATGTTGTGTATACTAAAGTGGAGTGCGTGTAGTTAAAAAAAAGAGCGATGAAAATAAATTTCTACATTTGTATATTTACGGGTGCATTCAGTAATGAATGTTATGTCAAAGTGAAGGAGATAAAGATGGATAGAGAGCAAACAGAAGTACATAAAGGTTTCACCCAACACTGAGAACGCACGAGAATTAGGAAACGACGCCAAACATTAAGGAAAGAAAGGTAACAACAAAAAAAGGTGATGCGTATGTTAGTTAAATTCTTTAAAAAAAAAAGCAAAGTGAGCTGAAAAAAAAAACTAGCTAAGCGAAAGTAGAACACAGAGGACTTCAACTTATCCAACTGTACCGCAATGTGAAGACATTCGAACAAGCATTAAAGAAGATGGTGAAAAAAAAAATGTAAATGTTAACAGAGAACTAGAATCATGAGAGTTTTTGTTAATGCACACGACTGCAGGAAGAAAGTAAAGCGTCGTTATGACGATACCACATTTCGAATTCACTCACTAAAAAAGGTTAAGAAAAAGAAACACAAATAACAAAACCCACAGTGGACGAGTAGGCTACAGTGCTCGGATCATGGTGGGATAACGGGGCGCCGGCAGGGCGACAGTAATCCCTGCGCCAGGCAGCGGCGGCCGCACAGTCCCAGTGGGCCCGACGACCCCTATCTGTGGCCCCGTCGCATTGAGTGGTACGCGCTGCGGCAAAAAAGGCGTGTCGGGAGAGAAGTCGTAGTTGCGCGGGTCCTCTATGATCGCGAGGCTCAGTTCCCCCGTCGTGGCCAGGTCGGCGTCCGCGGCAGCAGAGAAGGAGTACGACCGCGAGAGCGCAGCGGCGCTGCCCTCCTCGCCGAAGGCATAGCGGTCCATGTTCTTGAGGAAGAGGGGGACGGTGTCCGGCGGGCAGTGCACGACGATCGGCAGTGTCGCGCGCAGCGGCACAAACCGCAGAAGCACCTCCCCGTTGTGCGGGCCGTACACCTCCACGCTGCGGCCGTTGACGGTCATGATGGTCGGCACGCCGTAGCTCTCCGGGACGTCGGCCCCTGCGGCCGCAGGCGGCGGGTTGCGTCGTGTCTGATTATTGGTCACTACCGGTCGGGATGGGGTGCGGGAACGTGCCTATTGCCCTTGCTCTTTGCACCTTTGTGAGGAAGATTGACTGCAACCCATCGTGAAGCCGTTTCAAAAAAAAAAAAGACTGCAAATATTAAAAGCAATAATTGCACTAATATGTATATGCGGATGCTTGCAGTAGTAATAATTACGTCAAAATGAAGAAAAAAAAAGGATGGAGGGCAGAAGAAGCACACAAAGATGTAACAGAACACTAGAACTAAAGGAATACAAAGAGAGCAAGCCAGTGTGAAATATACAGATTGCGGAGAATCAATAAAAACGATTGTATACATGCATAAAGTTCAACCGTGAAAAAAAAAATGGGATGAAAAAAAAAAAGAAAGAAACCAGAATAGAGAGGAGTTGAACCCATCTAACTGTACTGCAATGAAAAAAGAAAGAACATGAAGACGTTCCTACAATCACGAAGGAAAACGGGGTAAAGAAGATGTAAAAAATACTACAGAATATTGAAAGCATTAGAGCCCTTGTTGTACACGTATGTTGTGTATGCTGCACATGATTCAAAGAAGGAAGTATAAAATAAAGCGTCGCGATGCAGACGCAGCGTTTCTAATTCACAAAAAGAACATACACGTAAAAGAAAAAAGGAACACAAATAACCGAATCCAGAGTGGACGGGTATACTACAGCGCTCGTATCACGGTGGGATAACGAGGCGCCGGCAGGGCGACATTATTCACCGCGCCAAGCAGCGGCCGCGCAGTCGCAGTGGTCCCGTTCGTGGAGATGACGATGCCTATCTGCGGCCCCGTCGCGTTGAGTGGTACGCACTGCGGCACAAGAGATGTGTCGGGAGAGAAGTCGTAGTTGCGCGGGTCCTCTATGATCGCGAGGCTCAGCTCCCCCGTCGTAGGCAGGTCAGCCTTGGGAGTGGCGGGGGAGCGGGCCTGTGAGACTACGGTGACGTTGTCCTGCTGTGTAAAGGCATAGCGGTCCATGTTCTTGAGGAAAGGTCCGACGCATTCCGGGGAGCAATGCACGACGATCGGCACTCTCGTGTCCCGTGGCACAAACCGCAGGAGCACCTCTCCGCTGCAGGGGCCGTACACCTCCACGCTGCGGCCGTTGACGGTCATGATGGTGGGCACGCCGTAGCTCTCCGGCACGTCGGCTCCTGCGGCCGCAGGCGGCGGGTTGTACCTCGTCTTGTTCTTGGTCACTACCGGTCGCGCCTGCTGTCTTTGCTGTTTGTACTTTTTTGCGGAAGAGTGACTGCCACCCATCGCGAAGCTGTTGTCTTCTGTGTATACCTTGTTTTGTTAAGTTCTTGTACTACAGGAAAAAGAGAATACTAATATCAAAGGCAATAGTTACACTAAATATGTATATGCGGATGCTTGCAGTAATGATCGTTAGATCAAAACAAAGGAAATAAAGACGGACGGAGAGCAGCGGAGGCAGACACAGGTGTCACACAGCAGTGGGAATAAAGGAATGTGAAGAAAGAACGTCAGCACAAATTACAGTGATTAAAGAGAAACAGTAAAAAAAAAAAGTGATATGCATGTAAGTTGAATCGAAAAGAAAGCTGAAAAAAAATGATTGAAAACAGAATACGCGTTTTTTTGTGTATCCGATTGTACTGCAAAACAATAAAAGAGCAACGTAAAGGTTTTCCCACTAGCACAAATAAAAAAAGACAATAATATGAAAGGCCGACACGAGCGTCTCTTTTGTACCTTTGTGTTGTATATCATCTACACAAATGAAAGGGTAACACATAAGAAGAAAAAAAAAGAAAACAAGCTTCATCATCACGAACAGACAACACAACTACAGCGCTTCGATAATAGCTGGATAACGGGGCGGTGGCAGTGCGAACGGGTTCGCTCTCTGCGGCAGTGGGAGCGGCTCGGTCCCATTGGAGCCGTTCACAGGGACGGCGGGTCCTCCTGTGTGCGGCGCCGCCGCGCGCAGCGGGGACTCGGGCGAGAAGTCGTAGTTCCGTAGGTCATCCCGGATGGCGAGGCCACACCTCCTCACCGTGGGCAAGTCGATCTTCGGGGGAGTGGAGGAGGCGACGGCGGCGTACGGCGGCGGCCGCGCCGCGGCGCTGTCTTGCTCTGGGAAAGAGTAGCAGTCCATGTGCGCCAAAAAGGTGTCGGTGCTCTCAGGGGGGCAGTGCACGACGACCGGTAGTGTCGCGCCGAGCGGCACAAACCGCAGGAGCACCTCTCCGCTGCAGGGGCCGTACACCTCCACGCTGCGGCCGTTGACGGTCATGATGGTCGGCACGCCGCAGCTCTCCGGGACGTCGGCCCCTGCGGCCGCAGCCCCAGGGCTGGCCGTGCGCTGTTCTCCCGAGCTTGGGCCACACGGCGGATTACTACTTGTCTGGGTATTGGCCGCTGCTGGTGGTGTGGGGGCGGTAGCAGAGCTTGGACAAGGGGGACGGCTCGTTTGCCTAGTGTTCATAATGGGTAAGGATTGG
>AUXH01000026.1:0-64032 GCA_000482145.1 Strigomonas culicis
GTGGGTGTGTGGGTGTGTGTTCGTCTAAATGACAGTATATCGGAAAGATTGCTTTACAAAAAAAAAAAATAGGAACTCACCGCTCTTCTCACTCAGCAAATGTTGAGTGAATTGTACACTTTTTTCTTTCATATATTTATTAGTGTTTTCGTTTTTGTTGTTATGAGGCCTTCAAAAATACACGCGTAGGCATCACAATTATAGCTGTTAGTAGTTATTATTATATTTCTTAATACTTAGTTTATTTACAACCCTTTTCATTTAGGACAGCAGAAAACGGACTTATTAAAAAGGAAAAAAAAACTACATGTATTCGTGATGGATGGTACGCCAACGAGACTGCTATCAGTGTGCTGTGCAAATGTTGCTGATTATTGGCTTTCTTTGCATAGAAACTTCTCTCGTTATGTCATCTTTCTTCTCCTTCTCCTGCTGTTTTGCCTCGCTGCAAACTATCATTCTTCTTTTCAAGGATTCACATCTATTCCATTCTCCGTTCATTTGACGCCCACCCACACACACCGACTCGCAGGTATCCCCTCTGTGACGAACCATGATGTACAACGAGCCTGTGTCCCACCAGCTGAAGCCGTACGCGCCGCTGACGGCGGCCGACCTGGACCCCTCCTCGCACCCCGTGGTCCACGTGGTTGCCTTCACGCTGTCGGCGAAGATGGAAGAGGAGAAGCTGGTGCACCTCATCACGGATGTCCGCCGCCACGTCCCCGGCGTGATCGAGCTGTACTTTGGCGAGGACAAGAAGGACACGTACCACGGCAAGATCGACCGCTCAGGCGGCTACAACTACGTGCTGGTGTCGCGACACATCAACTCAAAGTTTCTCGAGATCTACCAGAAGCATCCGCTGCATCTCAAGCTGGCGACGTTCCTCACGTCCCACGCCACCAACAAGCCCGTTGCGCTGGACTTTGTCAATATCCCTTCGCGTCTGTAAAAGAGGCCAACAAAAGAACCAACACATATCTCTATCGTACATGAAGTGATCAAAAAAAAATTAACGAAGAATGAAAGCGAAGCAATGGGGTCCCCACCTCCACTACATATTTTAGGAGCTTCATGAGTTCCTTGTTGCTTACCTCCTATTCCAAAAGAACAAACAAAAAAAAACGTGCATTGATGATGAGATAACCTCTCCTGTTGGATCAAGGCCACTACTTTTAAGCAAAAATGAAGCAAAAATGCAAAAAAAAAAGAAGTCACTGGCGTGTGCGCCGTCTTCAGATTTTGGCTGCACTCATTCTTATTTTTACTTATTGCAGTGATGGTGCTCTTACCTGGATGCGTCTCCGTAAGCAACTGATCCCTGTTCTAATGCTTTTCTCAACCGTTCTCACAGTTCTCTTTTTTTTTTTTAGACTTACAGTGCTTTTTTTTTCCCATTAGATTCTTTATCCTTTAAAGATAGATTTGCCTTCTTCTGTTAGATTCAGTTATTCGTTCTGTTTTTCTTTCGTTTACTGTCGTGCCTCAGTCATCTGTAGAAAAGAGAAGTTATCATTGTACGATTAAGCATTTCTTCTCGCTTATCTGACCTTTACAACACAATCCGATATTGTGTGGAGAGTCCCAGCTGCTTCTCTTTCAATGAGTGGGCCTAACGTGAAGCTGACCAAGGTGTTCCGTGTGTCGAGCACCTGCGTGCTGCTCACGCCGAAGGACGACGAGCCGCTGAACTTCGCCACGATCAATAGCACCCCGTCCGCGCACCGGGCGCTCGTGCAGAAGAACGGACTGATTGCAAAGCTGTGGCTCGGCATCGACGGCGCCAAGAGCGCCAACACAGCCCTGCTGCAGCAGCTGCAGAGTGGGAGAGGGACCTTCGCCCTGTGGCGGCAGACGCTAGAGCTGTGTGGCTTCCTCGCGAAAGGGGAGGCGCTGACACCAGCCGAGGCGACCGAGGCGGTGTGGCCTGTGCTGGAGATGGGCGACTTCGAGGAGCGGCGGCAGTTCATGTCGGCGCGCTATCAGAGCGAGGACGTGGAGATGTCCAAGTACTGCGCGCCCATCACCTTTCTGCAGACGGTGAACCAGTACGTGAGCGGCGTCGCGGTGCACCTCGGGGTGGTGTGGATGCCCTTGTACCCGTGCGACTTGGTGGCGTGGTGCGAAAAGCAGTGGAAACTGGGCAAGCCCATCGCACGCCTGCACCTCACCCACATCGTGCAAGATCTGACGTCGGCGATGCTGGTGTGGCGCAAGATTATCATGTCACTCGAGGGCAAGGTGTCTCTGCGTGGGTGTCCAGAGACACTCGAAATGGAGGACATTTTTGTGAATGAGGTGGATGGAGAGCCGGTCTTTATCATCTCCGGCTCGCTCTTATGCAACACCACCAAGCTCCAGTCGTTGACGAAGCTGTCCGCAAACGACTATCAGCTGCTGTGCTACTATCCGTACATTGCGCCCGAGCAGGTGCAGGCCTGCCGCGTCCCCACACGCACCGCGAAGTTCGACGTGTGGGCCATCGGCATGATCGTCTACAACGTGGCGTGCGGCACGCCGTCGCTGCAGGCGCAGATCCGGCGTCTGAACGAACGCAAGGACGACGAAGTCCCGTTTAACCACCCGCGCGCACGACCGGACGTGGTGGTGCAGCAACTGCAGGCGTCGCTGGACCTCGCGGGCTACACGGGAGACTTCATCAGCCTCGTCGCGCTCATGCTCTCGCTGGACTACCAGTCCCGGCCCTCCCTCCTCGGCCTGGATGCGCTCATCGTCGAGCTAGACCGGGAGAACCCCATTCTGCGCTTTCCCTTTGCGCTGGGGAGCTACGAGCTGCTGCGCCTGTCGCAGGTATCGCGGATGGAGATGAACGCGGGCGCGCGGCGCTACATCACGGCCGACAAGTGCTGCCTGTGCCACGACCGGCGCAACAAGGCGAAGAGCTGCGGCTACAGGAACGGGGAGGCGGAGCACGTCGCCGCCTTCACGTCGCCCGCGTGGACGGGGGACGAGCTGCTGCCGGGCCTGGTGCGGCCGGTGCAGAGCATGGCGTATCTCTATCCGCTAATTCCGCCCATTGACCGGAAGGAGTGCCGCCGCCTCACGTCGGTGGCACTCGGCGCGAGTGCGGAGGCGAGCACGGAGGTGCGCGGCAGCGCGCTGCACACGCCGCTCGACACGATGGATTGCGCGCAGCTGTTTCAGCTCTTTGGCGGCTTCGCTGTGTTCAACAGGGGCTCCAGCTTGAACGTCGCGGACATGAAGGAGGCCCCGGTAAACCTCAAGGACGTGCTGGTGCCGTTTCCGTCCAACAGCCTCCGAAGGGACGAGCGCAGCCTCTCCCTCGGTACGCTGCAGTTCTCCGCCGCGTTTCCGTGGCCCTCGGAGTGCACAAAGGCGCTCAACACGAAGGGGCGCATTGTTCGCCAGGTGCCCTTCGCCTTCGCGGGGACGAACCCCGACGTTAGGTGGTTTGCGTGGATCACCCCCGGCGAGACGTTTCAGCTGAACAACGGGGAGAGCTTCTGCCCCTCGCAAGATGGAGCCTTTGTCTTCTTCTTCCGTGAGTCGCTGGAGCCGTGCGAGCTGGATCGGTACTTCTGTTTGGCGAGCGTGCGGAGCATGACGGCGCGCAACGCGGTGGCGTGCACGACGCAGCCCGACAAGGTGTTTAGGCAGCACGTCGGCGCGGATGCCCGGCACCCCAGCTCGCGGACGTCTGTGACGAGCCTCAACGTCTCTATCACGGAGCGCGGCGTCGCGTCCACGGGGACCCCCACGACGCGGAAGCGCAGCGAAGGCCAGCGCAGCCGCCGCAACGGCAGCATCATCAGCCAGATCGACCCACCGGTGAGCGACGACATCGTCGAGGTGGACGCGACCGTCGGCCCCCGCCGGCCCACGCTGCCCGCCGTCGTGGGAGCGTCGGGGACGGTGGCGGGCCGGAAGGGCCAGCGGCGACGCAGCGGTCAAGGGTCGCTGGGGCTGGCACCCACGCCGCCGCTCTCGCCTGGTGCGCTCGCCGGCGGCACCACGAAGCGCGTGCTGCCCATGTCGGCGCAGCCGGCCGCCGCGCTGAAGCCTAACAACCGGCTGACCATGTCGGCGCTCGCCAAGCTGGAGCGCATGGCCTCCGACGACGTGATGCTCCCTTCGCCTTCCGTCGAGTCGGTGGCGCTCAACCGCTACAACAGCGGCCCCGCCGCGTTCGGCGCGATCGTTCCCTTCTCCACGATCATGAGTGCGCCCGCGGCGCCGCTGGTGCACACCTTCGGCTCGTGGTGCGGCGCGGAGGTGATGGAGGCGGCCTTCCAGGCGCTCACGTTCTGGGTGCCCGCGACCGGCGAGCACGGGCTGCTCCAGCCGCCGGTCGAGGTGGACGAGAGGACGCGCGCGCTCCTGCGGGCGCCGGCGGACGCGGTGCACATGGCCTTCTTGTCGAACCAGGTGCCGCTCTTCTTCCGCAACCACGCCAATTACTACAATCTGACGGCCGACAAGCAGTGGCTGTTTCCGCACCACGGCTTTGTGTTCTACAACAGCTGCGAGGAGGTGGTCGGCGTGCTGCGCCTCCACTGCGCGACGGACGACCAGCCGAAGCAGAACGCGTTCCGCATTGCGGCGCAGCCGCTGCCGCCCGTGCCGGGCGCGGACTGCACCCCAGAGGTGCTGTACGCCTCCTACCTCACGGGCGTGGCGGCCCCCGGCGCCAAGAAGGGCGCGGGCGGCGAGCTCGCGCAGAGAGACCTGCTGCACTCCTTCTCGCACTCGAACTCGCTGCAAGAGCCGGAGGTGCTCACCTTCTCGAGCGCACAGAAGCTGGAGGGTGACCTGTCGCTGCGCGACGACGGGGCGCAGGGCAGCGAGGGCGGCGCCTCCAACTCTGGCAACGGCAGCCCGAATATGGCGGACGAGAAGGGTATCTACTGGATGGGATTTGACGCGGAGGAGCGCGCCATCTTGTACTCCAACGCATACCAAAGTGTCTGGTACCCCTTCCGCGTATGAGCCTTGTGCCATTACGCAAGAGCCACAGTCACGTACTGCATTTATAGGCTTGACAGTCCACATAGGATACCCCTCTCTTTTAGTTTGTGCATGAGAAACTGGTACTGTTGTTATCGTTAAAAGAAGCAAGCTTCATCTTTTTTTTTTTTGCAGTTGTGTTGTTCGATACTGAGATGCGTAGTGGTTTTGTTGTTCTTTAGTTCTTTTCCTTTGTACTATTTCCTAGATTGTTTTATTTAATGTAACTCCCTTTTTCTTTTTTTTTCTTTCATACCGCCTTTTGTTGCGAAAGCGATAGACTCATCTTCAGGTATCGTCCATATGTGTTAGATAGTGTTGTTATAAAGTGTGAAATTCACTATTAAAAATGCATGTTGTCTTTCCTTTACAGTCACACCTTAGAAAAGGTAAACAACAAACAGTATATAAGTATTCGTTTCGATTATGATTCTATCAAAACAATTTCAATTCGGAACGGACTCATGTGCTTCGTGAGTAACATAAAAAAGACACATACCCTAAAATAATGATAATCATGTTATGTTTTTTTTCTTTGTTATTATAATTTCTGTTGTTTCTTCACTCCTGTTCACCTGTTTTTACCATGTGCTGTCTGTATTTCCATTTCACGTAACAAGGTGTTTCCGCAGATGTTTTCCAGTTGTGCACAGTGTTCATTAAGAACAGTGTCGCCGTCCTTACTGTTGCTATTCTGTTATGCTTGTTTTACAAGTGGTGCTTTTTCTCGTCTTTCCTTTCTCTCTCGTGAGCGGTATCTTCTCTTTTTCTATAGATCGCTACAATGAAATCTAGTTTTCTGCTTCTGCGGCAGACGCGACGGTCGTATGGCGCACTTGGCGCCTTTAACGCGGCAGCAGTTTCGCGCAGCCCTCTTGCGTGGGATCGGCGCGGCGCCTCGACCTCGGGGAGCGGCTCCCTCAGCGTCGCGCAGTTCACAAAGATAGCACCGATGGTGCTGCTGCGAGAGGCCCTGCAGCAGCACACCGCGCTGGATGATACGCTGTTCGCGGCGACGCACCACAAGGGCCAGAATCACATCATCATTCGCCGCGATACATTTGACGGGTTCTGTCGGCTCTCGCACGTCGAGGACGCCGCGCGGGCCCTGGAGGCGATGGACGAGGCTGGGCTGGTGGTGTCGCTCGCCGGCGGACAGCTGGTGCATCTGCGTCCGGTGCTCTACGTGGAGACGTTAGAGGCGGCGCTGTCGCCCCAGGCCGCCGGCGCCCACGCTCTGGAGCCAGCGCACTTCCTCTTGGAGGTCTCGGAGAAGAAGATCGAGGACCTGCGAAAGGAAGAGGCTGCCATGCGGGCCGCGTTGCAGCCGGCGATTGCGAAGGCAGCGCGCTGGCGGCGGTCGGTGTGGGGCGGCGCGCTGTGCTTTGCCGGGGCGCAGCTGGCCATCATCTCGCGACTGACGTACTTTGATCTAGACTGGGACATCATGGAGCCCGTGTCGTACTTTGTCGGCATCGGGACGGCCATTTTGTTTTACTTTTACTTTCTTCGCTTTGACGATGAGCACACCTACATGGGATTTGACGAACAGTACCTGCCCAAGAAGGTGCGGCAGTATGCGCCGCGGGACTTTGACTGGACACGGTATGAGGCCATCTGTGAGCAGTTGGTGGACGAAACCGCCGTGAAGGAGCGCATCAAGGAGTGGGCACGCTCGTCGTGAGGCACACCTCCTCACCTCCTGTTTGTAAAATGACCCTCTCTCTATATGCTAAGTCTTAGAAAAACACCCCCCCCCAAAAAAAAAAGGAGAAGGTATCGAAACCACTGCGTGCCCTTCAAGCGCCGAAGTATGAAGAACACGAAACATGAACCATCCTTTCTTTTGTCCTATCACTTCTCTATATCTCTGTATACCTCGCGGTCAGCTCTAGTTGATTAGTGACTTTCTTTTTGTCATTTGTTTCTGTATTTTAATAGGATCAGTTCTGTCTTCTCATCACATCCACGTCGAAATCTCAATAACGAACCATACATACAGCTATTGGACCTAATTTGTAAAGCGGTTCCGCCCCCCTTTATTCGAACGACGATAATAGAACGCCGGGTATTCCCTCAGTGCATTATAGATATTGGAAATCGATAATAACGACGGACACACACACACACACCGATAGTATACAATAGTGTGGTCAAGAGAAGAAACATTGAGAGGCGACATCGTAAGCATATCAGACCTTTCCACGAAGCATACACACAAAACAACAAGAACAAGAAAACTATTGTTATCCTTGCTCATTTTAGTTACGGTAGCAGAAAATGGATTCCGGTAAAGCAAATGTGCGCACCCCCTCTGTAGGTCGCTGTGGAGCGGTGTACATCCCTGTGACCATCCGTGAGCCGAAGCGCCACCGCAACTACGGCACGGTGACCGGCGGCGGCGGCGCGGCGACCAACCGCTCCGTGTCGGTGCCGGTGCAGTCCAGCCGCGTGGTCTTCTACAAGCGGCCCCTCAAACCGCTGACCGTGAGCCAGCAGAGCGCGCGCTTGGCCGACAAGGTCAGCAAGAACTTTTTCCACGCGAACTTCAACTCCGGCCACGGCACGGTCTTCACCATCCCGAACCGCGCGCAGCAGAAAGCGTATAGCCGCCCGTCCTCCCGCGCGCCGTCCGCCGCGGGGCGCCACCCGATGGGGGCGGCCAACACCCCGCACCGCGCGCTCGCGCGGCCCATTGCGCTCGCCGCGTCGCCGCACACGTCGGCGCTGAAGCGGACGCCGGAGCCGAACAAGAACGACATCTTTGACCCGATCGTGATGCGGCGCCGCCCGGCGAGCGCGGACGCGCGGATGAACATCGACGTCCACGAGGTGGAGCAGATGGTGCGGATGGAGAAGCGCAACAGCTACGTCGAGCTGCCGAAGATTGCGCTGCCGGAGTCGTCGCCCGACCTGCTCGCGCTGGAGGCCATGCGGGCCTCCGGCCCCCCGCAGCGGCAGCAGCTGTCGCCCTTGACGCTCGCCCGCGCGGCGCGGGCGCTGAAGAAGTTCGAGGAGAGCAAGGTGCACATGCCGACCGGCTCCTTCAGCAGCGTCACGGAGGTGGCCGTCGACGGCCGCACGATCCCCGTCCCGGAGAAGACGCCGCTGCGCCTGTCCATCGCGCGTGAGGAGCCGCCGCCGCTGCGCCGCGTGCAGATCTCCACCGTCGTGGACGCCGAGAGCGTGGAGGAAGAGGCGGAGTCGTCGGAGGAGAGCGACGAGGAGCCGGTCGGGTGGTGCGGCGGCGTGATGGACATCCTGTACCTCGGCGCCCCCGCGGCCGTGTCCATCTGCTTCACGTTTGCGATGTCTGTCATCCCGCTCGCCTTCGTGGGCAGCTACCGCGGCGCGCTCGACCTCAACGGCGCGAGTGTCGGCTACTTCCTGATCAGTATCATCCTGCTGTACCCCATGCTGGGCCTCACCTTCGCGATTGACACGCTCTGCTCGCACGTCTACGGGCGCGACCCGCTCAGCCCGGAGATGGGCCTCATCCTGCAGCGTGGCATTCTCATCAACTCCATCCTGCTCGTGCCCATGTGCGTGAGCCTGTACTCGCTGCGGCCGTTTCTCGTCTGGCTCTACGGCGAGACGACCGCCGCCCTCGCGATGGACTTCTTGACGTACCTGCCCTTGGAGCTCATCCCCGGTGTGATCTTTTACGCCTTCACGAAGTTCCTCAACAACCAGATGCAGCCGCATATTCCCATGATTTCCCTGACGGCCGGCGTGCTGATCACCCCGCCGCTGCAGATGAAGCTGACGCCGATGGGTGTTCGCTACACCATGATCGGCATGGCTATTACCGCGTGGTTTCAGCTCATTGTGATGGCGCTTATTACGCTCTTCAAGGCGGAGACGCGCATCACCCTAGGGAGCTGGCGCATCCGCGAGGCGCTGGACTGGGAGGATGTGAAGCAGTACATGAAGCTCGCGATCCCGAGCGCCATCTTTGTGGCCGCCGAGGCCTCGTCGTTCGATGTGACCGTTCTCCTCTGTGCCAAGTTCAGCGAGGCCGACGGTGCCGCCTGGTCGGCTATTATGAACTCGCTGTACATCTTCTCGTCCTTCTCGGGCGGCCTATCGGCGAGCGCGTGTGCGAACATTGGCAGTAGCATCGGCGGCAACGACCCCGTCAGCGCGCGGCGCTACGTGGTCATCACCATCTGCATCGCCTTCTTCCTGGGCCTGTTCGACTCCGCGGTGCTCGTGCTCTTCTTCAACAACTTCATGTCCGCCTTCGGTACGACCGGCAGGACGCTGGAGCTCGCCGGCCAGGTCGTGTATCTCCTGCCCTTCTTCCACACGTGCGACGCGGTGCAGTTCGCTTTCCAGGGCATTTTCAGCGGCCTCGGCAAGAACCACCTCGGCGCCCTCATCCTGCTCACGTCCCTGTGGGGCATCGGCATCCCGCTCTCGGTCCTGATGGGCCACTTTCTGGACTACCGCATGTTCGGCGTGTGCGCGGGCATCACGGTCGGCCTCTGTATCGAGGCGCCCACCATGGTGTTTGTTGCCCTGCAGATCAACTACGCGAAGGTATGTGAGCAGTTCATCGAGGACGAGGAGGAGGAGGAGAGCGAGGAGGACGAGGAGGAGGAGGATGAGGAGCACGACGAGGAGTACGTCGAGGAGGTCATGCGGCGCTCGGGCATCTCCACGAGCAGCCAGGACCCGCACGATGAGTACCCCGAGCACTACAAGAAGCTGCTGCCCCCGAAGAAGCGGCGCCGCGGGCGGCGTGTGCACTACGAAGATGACGATGACGAAGAAGAATAAGAAGCACACGGTTTGTGGTGCCAAACGAGAAGAAGAACAATTCCCAATTCATATGATGAAAAAAAGAAAAAGAAGGAAACGAAGGTACGAATAAGACATTCGAACAACGTCAAAGGTTGGAAGTGTTCTCCTGGCAGCGTCTTTTCTCCTCATCGCTAGAGTATGACGGTTAACGACACATTACCTCTCTTGAGTAGACGGAGGAATACTAGAGAACCTCACGAGTCTTTGTATATATATTTTTAAATCTTACCAGCGTTCTCTTCTGCGCGCTCTGAAGACAATTGTTTTGGGAAGCAAATGCGGGAGAAGAACGTGTGCGTGGAAGAACAAATAGAAAAGAAGGGAGGAACCAGATTCGTTGTTAAAGGTGACTTGTATTGTGCTTGGAAAATCGAATGACTTTTTTTTTCTACCTCGCTACACAATAGTTTTAATATATATATATATTACTTTTTTTGTTGCGTTTCTTTCTTCCAAGTTCTCCCGTATGTCTGTGGAATCATTTTCTTTTCATATTGCCCTTCATTGATACTCTTAATTATAACGGTAGTTGAGTACATTTTTCTTTTTGTGATTCATTTAAATACACTAAACAAACATATAAACACATATAATCTATTTCTTCGATTGTTTCAACATCTGTTATGAACTCTTTTCGCTTTTCTTTTTCATGTACTCCTTTTTGCAAGATCGATGTTTGTTTTTTATTTTCTCTTTAGATTTACACGAGTATTGAAATCGTGTTGCCTACACATCTATTGTTCCCTCTCTCTCTGTCTCTCTCGCTCTCTCTCTCTCTCTCTATCTATCTTTCTTTTGGCGTCTGCAAAGGTGCTTCTCGTTATTGCGATACTCTTACATCAGTTCCGCTCAACATAGACTGTTCCTTTCTTTATACACCCACCACTGCCCATTCTTACCTCTCACGCACCTGTCGAATGCCTCCCTCCCGCATTGTCATTGTGCGCCACGGCGAGCGTACGGACCACATGGACCGTTCCTTTGCGAAGATATTTCCGCGCCCGCACGACCCGCCGCTGACGCCGTCCGGTATCGAGATGGGGGTCCGGCTCGGCGCGTACCTCGTGGCGGCGTACCAGGTGGACCCGACGGAGGTCATCGTCGCGACGTCGCCGCTGCTGCGCTGCGTGCAGACGTCGGACGGTGTGGTGCGCGGGCTGGTGGGCGCGGGCGGCGCGGCGGACGCGCCCCCCATCTATCTGGAGCTGGGCCTCGCGGAGGGTGCGTACTGGCTGTTCCACGACATGCAGAAGAACCCGGACGTGGTGGCGCCGACCGCCTTCCACTGCCCGGAGCCGCTCTTCCACTCGGCGGACTACTTTAAGGAGAACACGTCCAAGTACGTTCGCACGGAGAAGGCGTTCGACCTCCAGGCGGACCCGGAGCACTACATCCAGGAGAACGAGCTTCACGAGAAGGACCTGCATGGGCGTGTGAAGAGGGGGGCCGCCGCACTCCTCGCGGACCCCTTCTTTGAAGGCAAAACGGTGGTGCTCACGGCGCACGGGGAGACGACCGTGCTGTGGTACAACGCGATCACCGGCAATGAACTCAGCCTTTCACCGGCTTACACCGGCTTCGTGTACTTGCTGCCCAGCGGAGCGGACGGCGCCTTCGTGGCGCAGAACGACCCGTTCACGACGCCGCACTTGCCTACGGTTCCGTCGGAGCATTAATAGACGCACGGGCTTTTTTTTTTTTTTGCTTATCCGTCTTTTTAGGGTTTTACATCGTTTTTGGACATGCCCTTCGGTGAAGAAGCTTATACTGCATATTCTTTATCCCCGTACTTTACTGTTATCGCTGGTACACAATTCCTATTATGTTGTTGTTTTTGTTTAATTTGTATTGAGTATACACTGCCTACTTGAGCTGGACCACACCTGGAACTGGTCCTTTGTTGTAACCATGAATAGATTGTGCAGTGTCCCATTATTGTTGTGCTCGCTCTACTTCTTCCCTTCGACTGCTAGAAAGAAGTAACAGGGAGAAGACACAGCCGTGTGCGATGGCGTTGGACGCCGCCGCTGACGCCTGGGTCCACGCATACATTGCGGAGTATGTCCGCGACGGGGGGAGGGACTGCTGCTTTAAAGTAAAGAGTCCGCTCGGCGGGCCGTGCCGGGCGAAGCGGCCGCTCGCGCGCATCAGCAGCGACGCCCCCACCGCCGGGGACGCCGTGGACGACCGTGCGGTGCCCCTGCCAGCCGGCCGGGTCCTTCTGCTGTACGAAAGGGAAATTGCTCGCGCCTGCAGCGAACGTGAGTGCGCCAGGATAGCTTTCGAGCGCACGGACGCCTTGGAATGCCGCCATCTGCACTTGACGGCGGCTGACGTGGATGGCTGCTCTGCGGACGCCGGCACTTCCCACAGCGGAGTGTCCCTCACGCACTTCTTGTTCTCTCCCGTGTTGCCGTGGGGCGGCCGCGTGGCTGCCAACCTTGTGACCCTGGATGTCGAACAAAACGCGCTCGGTGACCGCGGCGTGCGGGAGCTCTGCGCGCATGTCCTGCCACGGACCAGAGGGCTACGGCGTCTCTTGTTGGCCTCGAACCACATCCAGCCGGCCGGACTCGCGCATCTCTGTACGTACCTGCTAGCGAAAGCAGAAAACGGCAGGGCACTGCCGCAGCTGGCCACGCTGGGCCTGACGAACAACACTTTTGGTACGGCCGCTTCACCCCAGGCATCTCCTGGTGAGGAGGGCCTGCCGCCGTCCCCCTCACCGGCGGCGTCGCTTGCGAAGGTTCTGCTGCTGTACAGAGATACGATGCGGCGCATTCACTTGAACCATGTCGGGTTTGACACACGCGACGTGGTCACCTTATTAGGGACGCTCTTTGGCAGCGGAGACTCCGCCACAGGAGACCCCGTGTTCCCCAACCTGGAAACCATTTATCTAAAGCAAAACGCTTCTGTGGATCCGTTGAAGGTCGACGAAAGCCTCGGCACAGCAGCTTCCTCCCACGAGCAGCGGAGTTTCCTGGCGAAGTACATTCTGCTCTAATGAACCCCAGTCTATCTATGTACGTGCCTGTGTGTGTGTGTGTGTGTGTGTGTCTGCATCTATTCACATGGACATCAATTAATGCCATCCCATACTGAGCTAATTTGTTTTTCATACGAAGAGTGGAAAAAACGTGCTAGTGGGTCTACATGGTTAGTTAACATTATCCCTTCTCTCTCTATCCTCTTACTCTCCTCAATTGTGCAGTTCTTTCCATTTCGTTCCATCTCAGACTATTGTATCGAGAAGTACTCTTACGTTTTGCTTTATCATTACAATCAAACACCAAAAGAAAGATGTCTGTTGCAGAGCTTGTCGCAAAGTCCAAGGTGGTGGTGTTTTCCTGGATCCACTGCCCCTTCTGCGTCCGCGCGAAGGACATCCTGAAGCCACTGGTGAAGGACCTGCAAGTGTATGAGGTGGACACGATGCCGAATGGAGAGGATCTCCGCGAGCAGATCTTCAAGCAGTACGAGCACGACACCGTTCCCGCTATTTTCATCAACGGCAAGTTTATCGGCGGCTGCTCGGACCTGCAGGCGCTCCAGAAGAGCGGCGAGCTCTCCAAGTTGCTGGCATAGGGAGGGAAATAATTCCCCGCCATCACCACCTACTCTTTTTTTTGTTTCTCTTTTCATTCATTTGGTTCAGTGCTTCCACTTTATTATTATTATTATTATACCGTTCTTCTTTGCAGAGGGAATGTACGTATATACTGGAAATTGTACATCTGTGCTATTATAGGCGGTGACGCTGAGCCAGTATTATAAGATGGACCTTTTTCTTCTTCTCTGGAGATCCTTCAATTGCTTTTTGATATCGATCACTCCCTTTTGCTTTTGTTGATTTTGTGTTGACATGCTTTCTACCGTGTTTCTCTCACCTTTTCTTCGTCTTCTTTTCTGTAGTTTTTTTTTATTAGTTTTGTATATATACATATATATATATATATATATATATATATGTATATATATATATATTGTTAACAATAAAACTCATCTTCCCCACGTAGAGTATTTTGAAAAAAAAAAGCATCAAAAAAATGCTACTCGAAGAGAACGGCTTTATCATTGAACAGCGGTACAGTCAATGGCAGAAGAAAAAGGTAAGAACCATTATTGTGAATGCGCACTCAAAAACTGTGACCCAACGGTCCATTTCTACTGCACTGATTGTAGCAAAACCGTACGATCGAATTGAGCTCACTGGTGGCGAATACCAAGAGTCCATCGTCATTAACTTCCCACTCGAGCTTGTGGCCGCCGAGGGAGAGGACCCCGTCATTGTGTCCCGCACTTCAGCAGTGACGATCACGTCCGATATCGAGGTGTACTTAGAAAACCTTCATGTAATTAGTAAGTGCATCACGAAGCTGGACGCTGCGGTGGTCACCATGGCCGGTAGTGTCGTCATCTTTCGATGTACGCTGAGTTCACTGCTTGTAGGGGGTACCGCGCGACCACACGTGGAAAATAGCGAAGTGGTGGATAGTGCCAGTGGCTACGGCATTGTGGTCCAAGACTTCGGTGGTGGTTCCATCCAAAGCACGACGGTGCATGGTCACAACACGGCCTGTGTGGATATTGACACTCGTGGTGAACTGAAGATAACTGATTGCAACTTGTACAACGAAGAGAGCAGCGAGGGTGACGTTGTCAGCGTCTCTGCTGCGGTTAGCTCCATCCCTCGCGAGGTATCTGGTCACACAAGCTACCCCAGCTGCGCGAACGTGGTGGTGACCAAGTGCCAAATCTCCATCATCTGTAAGGAAGGTTCCCGTCCTCGCACATTCAGTGACGTAGACAGCGGCTCCTTTGCCTCGCACTGCTGTGTGGCGATCGTAAACGGAGCGGCGCCGACCTTCACGAATAATGAGTTAGTCCAGGGAGAGATCGGTTTTGTGTTCGAAAGTGCAGGCGCAGCACAGCTGTGCGGCAACGTCATCCGTTGCCAGCGCCGCTGTGGCGCTTTGGTGTTTGTGGATGACTGGGCAGCCTACTCCAAGGAGCACGTCAATCTGTGCATCACGGGCGACAACGTGTTTGATCGGTGCACCATTGGCATTGACGTGCAGTGCGCCCTCATGCGCTCCACGGACTTTCACATGCGGGACTATGTCGAGACGATTCTCTCGAACGAGCTTCCGCCACCGAAGCGCGCCTTCCATTGGTCACAGGTCACCCTGCCGGAGTCATCCAAATCGCTGGCGCCTTTGGAAAAGGACTACCACACCCTGGTGCACGGCGATATGACATCCCTCAATCATGTGAAAAAGCGCATGCACAATCTTGCGACGACTGTGCTACAAGCCCATCCAAAGTGTCTTTCTCCGACGTTTGCTGCTGCCTCCTCGTCCGCCACAGTGGCCTCTTTTGCGACGGGTGAGCATAAGGCGGTCAGTGGCTCACTCTCGAACGTGTTCGCGGAGCTGCTCAACACCTCGCTGGGTGTGAACATCGATGTGCACAAAACGGACAAGAACGCCATGGAGTCCATGAATCGACTGCGCGGCAACGAGGGCATTGCAATTGTCAACACAAAGTTCTCCAACTGTGGCGCTTGTGCGGTTCGCTTCGGGCGTCAGGGCTACGGCATCGTCGAGGACTGCGTGTTCGAGGACTGCAGCAGCCACGCCATTGTGATCGATTGCGGTGCACACCCACTCGTGACAGGCTGCCGTTTTTCTCGCTGTCGAAAGGCAGCCATCATCGTGGCGAACTTTGCCAACCCGCTGATCATCGGTAACGAAATTGCAAGCGGTCTGACGGTGGGCATCACCTGCACCAATATGAGTCGCGGGCTGCTCCTTGGCAACGTGCTTTTCGGCAATCAGGGCGACGGCATTCGCGTGGAGCAGCACAGTCATCCGGTGATTTGCGCCAACGCGGTGGTGCACAACCGCATCTGTGGCGCGAGTATGAACTCCTTCAGCCAGGCGCTGCTGCTGTTCAACCACTTCTCCGGCAACGGCGCTGTGCACCTGCACTGCTCCGGTTCCTGCAATGCGTTTGTGGCCTACAACTACCTGCAGTCGTCGCCGGAGGTGGGCATTCGTGTCGACTCCATGAGTCGCTGTACCTTTGTGAAGAATAATGCGTCCCTCAACGGTGACGGCATGGTGGTCGAACTGGACGCGGACCCTGTCGTGGAGGATAACGTATTTGAGAAGAATTTGAGGTGCGGCATCGTGGTACAGAACAACGGGCTCGGCACTTTTGCGTGTAACCGAATTGCTGAGAACGGGGGCCCGAATGTGTTGGTGCAAGACGGAGGCTCGCCCACCTTTCGCGCGAATACGATCGAAAAAAGCAGCCAGGGTGGCGTCGTCGCCGTGCGCGAGGGCACTGGAGTGTTCATGTCCAACCACATCTCAGCGAACTCGATTGCCAATGTACTTCTTGCGGACTCTTATACGGCACCGACCTTCATCTCCAACCGCATCTTCAAATCGGCGTCTGGGTGCGGTGTAGTGGCGGCGCGTGGGGCGACGGGCGTGTTCGAACGCAACTACATATACGAGAACAAGGAGGGTGGCGTGTACCTCTTGACGAAGGCGAATCCTCGCTTTGTGAAGAACAGCATTGCGCGCGAACCGATTGGCGTGATCGTGTCGAACAGCGGCAAGGGAGACTTCGAGAGCAACACAGTTGAGCACTGCTTCGGGAGCGGCGTGCTGGTGCAGCGCGAGGGGGATCCGTGTTTCAAATCGAATAAAATATGCGGCTCCAAGACGAGCGGCCTACACATCGCGCCGGAGGGCGTGGGGCACTACACGGAAAACGAGTTTTTCGAAAACGACATTGGTGTGCAATTGGGCTCCGGCATCGCTTCAGCAGAGCTCGAGCTGCAGTCGTTTTATCTAGAAGACCGCCACACGATAACCCCATCCCTTCCGGAGGGCGAGCGCCCGGCCAAGGGCAGAGGTGCGGCGCAGCCGAGCCCGGCCCCGAGGGGCAGGAAGAGCGTCATACAGAGCATCGCGAAGGTGGCGTTAGCACGCATCGCGAGTGTCACGCGGCGCCCCGCCGGCCGTCTCACTTCGAATCGCATCCATCACAACGAGAACGGTGGTGTGCTGCTCGACCGACGGGGGAACGTCGATATGGAAGAGAACCACATTTTTGAGAATAAAAAGTACGGCGTTCGTGGAGACACGAAGTACACTGCCCGGCGCGCAAACAAACTGTTGGGCGAGCGTGTCGCGGTTCCTCACATGGCCCTCGCGGCAGACAGTGACACCTCCTCGTCCGTCAAGCCGTTAGCCGTCCTGCGGAAGAACCACATCTACTCGCATCAGAAGGCCAACGTTTACATGACGGAGTTTGACGGCTCGGACACCGTGCATCTGGAAGAAAATGACATCTACGGTGCGCCGATGGGTGTCTATGTGGGAAACGGCTCTGCATTGCCTCTCGCGGCGCGGAACCACATCCACCACTGCTACGACGGCATCTTTACCGACACAGGCGGCAAGGGTGAGTTCAATGAAAACACGATTGAGTATTGCCAGTACGTGGGTGTCTTCATCAGCAGCAACGCCGACCCGCAATTTGCGAAGTCCAACATCGTCCAATTCTGCGGCGTGTCGGGGGTGCTTGTGGACGTGGGGGGACGAGGCCTCCTACAGAAGAGCACCGTGCGCCGGTGCACACTCGGTGTCGTGTGCTTTTCAGGCGCGACGGCGGCTTCCAGCGTGACGCGAGAGGAAATTTTGAAGGCCAACATCACCTCCGCCACGACCCGCTTCGTGGAGAACACCATTGAAGAGAATGAGTGTCATGGGGTGCTCGTCTGCAGTGTCATCAGTGGGGCGCCCTTGCGCATTCCGTTAAAGCAGCAAAAGGTAGATGTGCTGAAAAACCTGGAGCACTTCGCAGCGGTGCCCTACACGGAGCCGATGCGGTTCAGGGAGGATGAGGCACTCGCGACGCTCTTCTTGAAGAACACCATTCGCCGGAATCGCCTGTGCGGCGTGTACTACGACCGTTTCGAGCACTGGAACCTGATGGAGCTTGAGGGTGGCAAGGGCGCCGTTTCACCGAACAAGGCCGGGTTTGTGTCCAGAGCGGGTGCTGTGCCAGCTGCACCTGGCGTCTCTCCTTCCATACCAGGCATTCTTTCACCCAGCAAAGGGGCAGCAGCTTCGAGGAATTCTATTGTAAAAAACGCCTACGGTAGCTACGAAATTCTCCTCGGCACCTCGACGATACTGAACACGGAAGAGCACCTGAAGGAGCGTCAGGAGAAGCAGGTGTCGTTCGTCGAGAATACCATCACCGAGTGCAGCATCGGCTTCAGTGCGGGGTACGGCTGTCACCCTCTCCTCTTGCGGAACGTGATCATCAAGAACACGTTCATCGGTCTTCTCCTGCGCTTTGGCTCGGCGGTGATGACCCACGGGTGCGAGGTGTCGGAGAACGGACTGGTTGGCGTCTATGCGTGCAGCGGGGCAAAGGGGCAGGTGACGCGTGGACGTATCACGGCGAACAACACGCTGTGCCGACCGAAAAGCAGCCCGCACGCGCCGCGCGATTTCAACCAAGTCGTCTTCGCCGAACGCTTTCAAGAGATGCGGCGACTGGACCCGAGCATCGTGGTGAACGCTGAGACGTTTGAGCGCGGTACGCTGCGGTCGTACGAGCAGCTGCACTCGCTGGTGGATGTGCAGATCTACACCTTCTCCAACGCGGTACGCATGATGGCACAGCTTTGCGCGGCGTCTTCGGCGGGGAATTCCCTGGCCGCGGGTTGCGCTCCTTCCACGACGATTTCCGGTGGCAAGCACACCTCGGCGCTCGGCGGGATCGGCATAGAGGACTACCTACAGGTGTGCGCGGCGGACGGTGGCCTAGGGGTTTGGGTGGAGGACGGGAGCCGCGTAGCCATTCGCAACAACAGCATTGAAGGACACCAGCACGTGGGCGTCTTCCTGTCACGCGGCATTCCAGCGCATCATAGAGTGCTCTCCAGTGCGTTCATCCTGGACGTTGTTGCGCCCCGTGACAATAACAAGCGGAACGTTATGAACGGTGGCGAGTACCTGGAAGCGCCGGCGCTCGCGTGCACGGATCCGGCGGCGGTCTTCACGTCGTCCACGCTGTGTGCGGGCGGCGCGGTGGCAGCACGCCAAGTCGCGCAGAACGCAGAACTGACGAGCTGCTCCATGCTGCAGGTGAGCATTACGTTGGGTGACATCGAGCCACTGTTGATATCCGCGTCGGGAACGGCCGCAGCGGCGTGGGACGACGTGCCAGAGCGACAGGACTCGATCCACCATGCACTGGTGGCGGAGAACCAAATTCGGGACAACAGGTTCGGTGTCTTTCTTGAGCTGTTCGAAGAGGTGTATGCAAGCCACAAAAAGTCACAGCTAGCGCTGCAGCAAGAAAAGGCTGCCGCTGCGATGGAGAAGGCGGACCAGGCGAACGTGCTCTCCAAGCAGGATCTGCGTGTGCTGGAGTGGACCCACCTCCCGAGCACGCTGGACTTCTCCATCGTGATTCACGGTAACACAATCACGGCCAACAAAGCGTGCGGCGTCTACTGTCAGCATGTTGTACAAGTGCGTGGATCGTCTCTGCTGCCGACGCGCCTCAACCTCCAAGAGGATATAGCGGGACAGTATGATCGGTTTCAGTCCGAGCTCGTGATGGGCCGCCCGATCGCTTATCCGACGGCGCATGCGTTTCAGCTGCTCCCCGTGGCGCGAAGAGTGAGTAATGCGCACCTTCTCAACAATGTGCTTTTTGGAAATGCGGGCCCTCAGGGCTTCGTCACGTCGCGCTACGTGGTCAACTCGGCTGATCAACAAAAGACCCTCCTGCAATTTGACACAACGGGGACCCCACAAGGCTCGAACTTCAGCTCCAAAATTCTCTTTGCCATCCCCTGCTTCGCGTCACTTGTGCAGCTTCCACCGCCCGGCGTGGTGCTGTGGGAAGGAAACACTATTCGCGACGCGCACCAGGGCATCCGCTTGTGCGGCTACCTCTCCGCGCAGTGCACCCGCTTCGAGAAGAACTTCTTTTGCAACATTACGAGCGACGCCTTAGCGCTCGAAGGACACATGGTGAGCGCCAGTATCGGCGGCGGCAACAGCTTCGACCAGAACCTCATCGGCATCAACGTGAAGGCGGTGGTGACGCCTATCGCCCCGGACAACGTCGGTCACGATTTTCGCACACGTATCTTCCGTAACACGTTTCGCTCGGCGAAAGATACCGCCATCCTCAACGCGAGCACCGGCGTTGACACGCTCATTTGCCGCAACGAGTTCACCGACTTTGAGAGTGGGACGAGCGCGCTCTTTCTCACCAGCGGGACGGGAGTCGCCGTTGTCACCAACGTGTTCCACGACAACTACGTACCGGTAGTGATTGGACGGGCCTCTGCGTCCGCCGCCACTCCGGCGGAGGATGACCACACCACTATATTCTTGTGTGAAAACCACTTTTACGCGAACTACATTGGTGCACTGGTCTGCCAGGGCGCGACGCCGCGCTTGGAGCGCAACTTGTTTAAGGACAACATTCGATCCGGTCTGGAGATCCAGGGCCTGCATACCGCGCCCTTTGTTCATCGGTGCGTCTTCCGGCGCCACAACCGCGACTGCAGCGCGATGCCAGAGGAGATGGCATCGCGGCGGCTCTCCTCGAGTGTCTCACGTAACCTTGTCATGCGTTTTCCGCTCAACGGTAAGCTCTTGTTTCGGAACAACACCGTGACGGTCGACATCACCGGTGGCAATGAGCACGTTGTGAGCTCTAGCACCACCGTCTCGCTTCGCGTCGGCGCGCTCATTGGACCCGATGCACATGGAGTGTTAGAGGAGTGTGTCTTTGAAGAAAACGACATTGGGGTTGACTTTGTCCGAGATGTGTTTCTGAACAGCAACACAGCCGCGCCCCATGTCCGGAAGAGCCACACGGAAGGGAAGGCTGCTGCCGCGGCGGCTGCCAGCACAAAGGCGGAGGTCCGCCCTGCCAGCACGATGGCTGTCGTGCGGGCGTGCCTGTTTTCTAAAAATCTGGTGGGTGGGGTGCTGGCCCGCGGCGAGCCGGTAGACGAAGACGGGGCGCTCGTGTCCACCAAGTCGCTCAGTCTCTCGATGCGACACCCGGGACAGATGAGCAACCCTTCATTTGTCTCTCTGTCCGCGGAGTTGTCCGTGGCTGGGACAGGCGCAGAGAAGCCGGTCGTGACGGCGCTCGTGGAGAAGTGCTACTTCACGGACAATGCGAACAGCGACACGAGCGGCGATGCCATTACGCTCGACCGCGGCTATACGGTCTTTCGGAACAATCTTTTTCAAGGGACCGTGCACGGACGGCTCCACGGCTTGTCCCTTTTCGAGGAGAACCTCTTTTGCGCGAAGAGCACGGCGGCGAATAGTAACCCACCGGCACTCCAGCTGCACGAAGGCGCCAAGCTTCGCTTTGAGCGCAACACCGTTATCAACAGGCAATGCGGCATCCTCACCATGAACAACAGTGGCGGCCGTGTTCTCGAGAATCACATTATCGGGTGCATCAACGGTATCTCCGCCGCCCCCTTCAGCACTGCCGTGTTTTCGCAGAACCACATATGGCAGAGCGAGGACTGCGCCATCGTCGCGTATGGCGGCATGCTCACTGAAAATGAGGTGTTCGAAGCGCCGACCGGTATCATTGTGCAGAGTCCTTCCGCCTACCCGACGATCAATGCGATTCCGCAGAACATGCGCATGGGCCTCAACCTCACGGTGAGTCAGAACACGGTTTCCTTCTGCATGAACGACGGCTTTTTGGTCACGTGCCCAGGGAAGTTTGAGGGCAACCATATCAACAAGTGTAAGGTGGGTATCAACGTGGTGTGCCCGGATACAACGGATACGAAACATATAGCGTACATTAAGGGCAACTATGTCTATGACAATGTCATTGGCATGTCTCTAGAGAACAAAACCGTATCCACCGTGGAGGATAACGATGTCTTCGACAATGATGAGACGGGTGTGGTGGTGGCACCGTCTGCCACCGGCGTGCTGCAGAACAATCGTATCTCCTCCGTGCGAGACCAGGGGGCGCTGGAGGTGCCCAACGACGCCCGCATGAAGGTCCAATCCAACACGATCCGCAACCAGTTCTCGCCGGCCTTCCAGCGCGGCGTCCGTATGAACCGCAACAAGGAGTACGATGCCAAGACACAGAGCGTGCGGCGTGAGATCGCTCAGCGCTCCAACGCGCTCGACGCGACGCTCGAACAGGATGTGATGCTGAGCAAGAGTCTCTCCGCCATCGTCGCGCAGCTGGAGGAGGTGCACAGCGAGTCCATCGTGAACGAGGCGGCGAGCAGTCCCTTGACGGGACCGGCCTCGCGCGCGCTGCTCAGGCTGAGTGTGCGCAGCATGAGTCAGACGAGCGAGGTGGACGGGGCGCCCGCGCCGGCGACAGCGACGCGCGGGTCGAGCCGAGCGCTGCTGGGCAGAAAGCGGTCTAACACGCTCTCCTCCTTCGCCGCCTCCGCGCGCAAGAAGGTCAAGCCGGGCAGCAGGGGCGATAACGTGCAGCGGTCGGTGCTGGTGCACGTCCTCACGGATGTGACCGTCCGCGCCAAGGCGGCGGCACTGGGCAACGCGGTGGTGAAGGTGCTTGCCCTGCCGCCCATGTCGACGATGAACTTCATCACCACCGTGAGCACGTCGCCGTCGCAGCTGACCACGTACCTGGAGGGCAACCGACCCTCTCTCTGTTTCTTGGTGGTGGATCGGTCGATCAAGGAACTGCGGCAGCCTGACGCGGACGCACTCAATGCGCTTAGCAAACACTTGGAGGATTCGTCGCCCATATCGTCGGAGGGCGTACCCTGTTACTTAATTGTCGCTAAGAGCGGTACACAGACCACCCCATTGGTTATCACAGAGAACGGGGTGCTTGCGTTGTTTGCCGTTGGCAAGACCCTATTCACGTACGATGGTAGCGTGGACTCCATCATCGGCGATATTCAGCAGAAGATTGCAGGTGACCTGGAGGAGAAACGAGTGAACTCCGCCTCGTCCAGGGAGCGGGTCAGCATTACTACCGAGTCTACGTCGGAGGAGAGTACGCTCTTCCCCACCACGTCGGAGCTCTCCTCCTCTGGAATCACGGGTTCGCCGAAGCTGTCGAGAGAAAAAATGAGTAACCTACTCTCGCTCATCACACCCGAGGCGTTAGGGTTTGGCGCGAAGGAGGGGGCTAGCAAGAGGAGAAAGTCGTCTGTGGCGTCCAACTCGAAAGGGCCCGCCGTCGGGTCGCGGAGCGGCTCGCGCTTGCCTCCGATAAAGGAGTCGAAGAAGTCGTTCTTAAAGCCGAAGGCTTCCATCTCTGGGAATGGCACTGGTGTTGCGAATGCTCCCAAACCAGGCGCTAAAAAGAGTAAGAGCAGGAAGGGCTCTGCCTCTGTCAGTACAACAGAGAAAGCAGAAGAACAGTAGATCTATGGGTTTCGTTTCAGGATTCTTTTTTTTTTTCGTTTGTTTTCGTGCGTTTTTCACTGTATATAGAAGCCTCCCTTTTATTTCTGGCTTTCTCAACTGTATAGAGAGGGCTAAAAAGAAACTTTTTTCTGTCACCCAAACACCTAACAGTCTTTGCATGTATTTTTAAGACTATCTTAGCCATCAATATGCACAACTTAAAAAAAAGAAATGAAACAAGTAAAGGATAGAGTGAAAACAATGTGAATAAGGGATCTCCATCCTCTTGCCCTATGTTCTCTCTGATGTACCCCTTGTCTCTTTTCTTTGTTCATACTAGTACAAACGCTTGATATCTACAAAGCATCACGTTTTCTGTTCCAATTAGCCTTATTGGTTTCTTCTCTCTCTGACCTCGCCCGATGTCGCAAGAGGGTCGGTTTATTCTCATCAATGGCATCCTTTGCCGCACGGCCGACGACACAGGAACCTTCTGTCCGTCGGACGTCTTCTCTGGTTACGATCCTGGCAGCTTCCTTAAAGCACCCCAAAGTCAAAGTCTGTCGGAGACTTTAGCCGCGAATCTGACGCAGGAGGAGCTCCAGACCGAGTCACTGCCCACGGTCAACTCCAGTTGTCCACTCTATCGGCACTTCAGTGTTCTGAGCGGTGGTGTTCTGATTAACACAAAGAACAATGTGTTTTTGGATTTCACGGACCCCGCCACGTACCACCCCATTGATGATAATGCGGTCGTGGATGGCAAGAAGAAAAAGAGGAATTGTACTGAAAAGCTGCGCAAGCGTTTGAAAAGGGTCCAGCGGCGAGCCGACCGCAATGCTCAAGTGTACCGAGATGGTTGCCTCGAGGACATCAAGGCGGAGGCAGTGCTGGCGCTCCTGTCTTCCGTGGAGCCGATTGGCACACGCGGCACGCCGGACACACCCTTGACGGCGCCGAACACCTATCCGAAGCCGCTCAATTCACCTCGGATTAGTAAGCTATGCGCACACAACATGCGCTATGTGGCCAAGCACTCGGTGCTCTCCCTCAAGCCGCGATCGCGAGCGATGCGCAAGGAGCAAATGCGCAACCTGAAGGTAACGGAGCTCCTGCGACTCTTCGCAAAGGTGAGGGAGAACTGGTCGAGCGTGATTCCGAACGAGTTACCTTTTCGCGCGCAGGCCAACGGTGCGCGTTTTCTACTCTGCGGCAACACAGCGTCGAAGGACGATGAAGATGACGATGAGGGTCTTTTTATGAAGACCACCTTCAACACGGACGGGCACGGGAGCAGCCCCTCGGGCCCCTCCTTTGCATCATCTTTTGTCCCGCTGCTGGGGTACGACTCGAACACCTCCAAATTCGTGTACGGCACCTCGCTCGTACAGTTCCTCTCCACACACGTGACATCGCTGAGACTCACAACAGTGGACGATGTGCATTCCCTGTACGTGCCGCACCATGCGTGGGCGGTATTGCGCGCGCCGGAAGGGCGGCTGCTGCCCCCACCGCATTTAGTTGTGATGCCTTTTCGCCAGCTCGAGTGGGTGTTCAAACGCTACTTTGCCGTCATGGGAGTCAAGGAAACGGTCACACATGGTGTCAGCTCTTTTACACTCTCTCCGGACGCTCACTTTTCTGCCGCGGACGCCGTGTCGATGGCAATGGACGGTCAGGCGAGCGCGCCGCTGCCGCCGGAAGCCCTCGATGCCATCCGCAGCACGACCAGCCGCCGTTCCATCCGCGACGTGTGGTTTTTTCTGTTTGAGCACTCACGTACGCGTATTGTTCGGCGCCTGAACGAGATGCTGCAGCAGCTCTCACAGCGGACGCCGCAGACGTAGCCGAACTTTGTGGACAGCCGATGGCACTGCCTCAGACGTGGTTTAGCACCCCTGTGTACAGTTAATTAGGTTTTATCATAATAATCACTTTTATTATGCGTCGCTTCCTGAAACAGTTGACTCTTTCATGAATCATCGCTTTGTGAATCGTATTAGGATATATTCTACATCATTCGCTTCCTTTTTTCTTTTTCTTCCTTCTAATATGTACGGTTTCTGTTCTAGCATATTTCGTTTTATAGGAGCTCCATATCAACACATATACGAGTGCAGTCACGGTACGGAGTTCCACTTTTGCATCTCTCTATCTATTTCTATATATTCGTAGTGTCCTCTATAGAAGGCGGGAAACATGCTATCCCGAAGCCTCTCCTTCCTGTCGATGGTGAGCTTCAGCTCTCTCCGAAAGGCGGCGGAACTCAATGATTTAGTGAACATGGCGGAAACGAAAAAACCGGTGGAGCAGGATGTGCTGAAGGACTTCTTGAAGCGAAATGTATTTCCGGTTCTTCAAGGGACATCTCTTGACCGCCGCGGCAATACGAACGAGATGCGATTTCTTCTTGGAAGGATCATTCGCGACGCCTCCTTTTCCGCCGTGATTCTGCGCGCGAGCCCGGACGGCCGCTTCGTTCACTACATCACAGAGTGCATTAGCAACGACGCGCAGCGGATGCGCTTCTTGCACAAGATGACAACGACGCAAGCCACCAAGTGCATTGAGCACCTCAGCCGTGTGGGCGTGCGGGACCCCAAAGTGTTCTCCGTGCTCGTCTCCAAGGTCGACTTCCACAATTTGAAAGACATTGCGCGTGTGATGTTTGCGTTTGCGGAGGCCGACCTTCACGCGCTGAATGTGCATGTGGTCGCGCCGCTCTACTGCGGTGAGAGGTGGGCGCTGCACGCCGAGCGCGTTCAGAGCAGCGCGGCAGACGAAAAGCACACCGAAGCGAGTGCGAGTCCTGGCGCAGGCTACAACGTGTTCGAGGCGGTTCGCATCCTGCGCGCGCTCTCCAAGTCGTGCCGATATACCATTGACCGAAACCACGCACGCGATCGCGCGATGAAACTCCCCGTCCAGAGTGTAGAACTCCTCCGCAACAGCATCTTGGACTTTATTTTTCAAAATGACTTTGCTCTGCGTGGCGGGCACTGGGTGAACATCGCGCGTGCATTGGCCCTCTTTCCACCCGAGCTTCAACGTCTGGATAGTCTAGACACCGCCGACAGTGCCACGCGAAAACTGCTGGAGCGTAAGCCCTCCTTTCGACCCCAGGAGGACATGAGGTGTACCGCTCTGGCGGAGATGGCGCTGGAGCGCGTGTTTCTCGCGGGCGGCGCGGAGAAGGCAGACGTGCCACTCGACTGCACCGTGGAGCAGCTCATTAAGGTGCTACCCCTACTGCAGCAGATTCCTAGCGTGACGGAGGAGAAGCAAAAGCACCGCATCCAACGCATTCTGTTCAAGTTCAGGGAGCAAAAGCAGCAGCTTTCCTTCGCTTCGCTGGTGCGTCTGCTGAATGCGCTCCGCAATATGGAGCTGCCCCCTCAGTACCTGGAGTTTATACAACTCATCGCGGAGGAAGCGGGTTCACACCTCCTAACACCGACAGAGGCAGACGAACGGATAGTCTTTAAGGACGTAGTCACACTGGCGACACTGCTTGCCACTTTTCGCATCCAGGTGTGCGCCGGCTTCTTTCTCTACATCCAGAAGGTGCAGCATCTGCCGAAGGAGATGCCCTCCGAGTCCGCCGTGTCGCTCCTGAACGCCCTCGCGAACGTCGGTCGCGGCGACCCGCGCGCGTGTCACGCGACGGTGACGGCGATTGCGCGGAGTGTGATTCGGTACGAGCAGCGCGCGGTGGCCCGCGGGCCGCATGCGGCCGAGCCCCTCGTTGCGAGCGCTCCGACGGCGGCGGACAAGATGCTTCGCGTGTTTGCGCTGCTGGAGGTCTGCCCGCCGAAAGACGTACTGGTTGGCTTCTTCGGGGAGAGGGGCGACGTGCCCCGCACGGCGGCCCTCCGCGCGAGCGCCCACGGCCCGCTGCTGTTCGACCTCACGCGGTCGCTGACCCACATGGTGAAGGAGGTGCGGCTCCGCAAGCAGCGCGGCGAGGCCGCGGCGGACGGCTCCGAGGATGCCGACGTCACCCATGTGCTGTGGGAGCGCGGCGTCCTGCGCACGGTCGCCCCGCTGCTGCTGGAGTACACGCGCGAGCTGCGGGAGAGCCGCGAGCACGCGAACCACACGTACATACCCTTTGCGTGGCGGACGGCGGCCGAGATGGCGCACATCTACGCGGACGTGTCGCTCGAGCACAACGCGCTCGCGGATATGCAGCGCGTGCTGGCCGACATCTACCCCTTTGCGAAGGACCTCATTATAGAGATGACGTGGCTCGCGAAGGAACTGAACGACCGCATTCGCCACGGCGCAAGCGCGGCGAGGATACGGGAGCGGTATGCCGCCGTGCCGTTCAAGTCCAACAGCATCCAGCATTTTGTATCGGCGCTCCTGATGTGGGAAAACATGCTGTACCAAGGCGCGTGGCAGGCGAAGCAACGAGGAGCGCTGCCGGAAGAGTCTAAAGTGGAGGCTATCAAGAGCGACTTTGTGACCTTACTGAGTACCCCCCTACCTGCCGGCATGGAGTGCAACGCCAAGACGACAATTACCGTGATGGGTGTACTGCGAGAAATTATGGGACAAGGGGACACTTCCGTCATCCGGGAGCCTGTCTTTCTGAAGGAGCACGTACTGGATATCACCACAAAGTTACCCTTCGCCATTTCCTTGGTCATGGATCCTGGGGTCGTGAACGAGTTCTTCTCGGAGCACTGCGTGCCCTTGCTCATTGAGGAGGCGCAAGCTCTCTCGGTGTGAACAGGTGGAAAAGTAAAAAAAGAACCGCGTGCCTCAGCCCGTGAGTGAACCGTCGTTGCTTCCTCGCGTTGTGGAAACTAGTGCTTGTACGAGTAGTCAGAATAAAGATGCAGTCCAGCTATATGCGACCAAGTCAATTGCACACTGCCGAATGGTATATATTTTTCCATGCGATGTCTACGTGTATGCACTACCACTTTCATACAGAGGCGCTTCTGTTTCTTCTCTTTGTTCTCTATCTCTCTCTCTCTCTCTTTTTCTCTGCCCGCTCACTAAACCTTCTAGATGTATGGCAATGATCGAAGTGTTTGGAATACACCGCGAAGACCGGCAACGCGCCAATCAATCCAGAGTAAGCATTCCAAGCTCGAGCACTTCACGGATAACTATGTAGAGGTGGGCGAGGGGGTCGTTCCCAACCTCTATGAGGAACTGCTGTCTCGCCTCGAGGCACACGGCGTGCGACGGACACTCGTCTCGGAGGACGATGCTGAATACGACGTGATCCCAGGAGTGGAGGTGGCCCCAGGGATGAAGCGCTTGCGCGAGGACACCGCCGCCACCGCGATGGCGGACCGGCGAGAGCCGTACTACTACCTCTGCGTGCCGTGCGAGCTGCGGCTCACCGTCATATCGCGGAGGGGTGCCACCGAGACGATGCTGCACGACGTGCACTACCACGTGTCGTCCGCCGACCATCGACACTTCGCGTCCATCTTGGGGGATGAGACGATGAATGCGACGCTTCAGTGCTCCTCCACGCTGCAGAACACGAGGGATTATGCGAGGGTCTACCTGAACGGAGTGCCGATGCTGGTCTCTCTACGACCTGGAGGCGGTGACCTTTTTCATGAGCTGCACGGGTACCCGGGTCACCCCGCGGCGAGGCATGCATTCCACAACACGGAGCCCTCTGCGGCGGACCGGCCGGAGGACAAAGCCGCGGCTGCCGGCGAGCGTGATTGCGCGCTTTTTCCGTCTGCCAAATCGGCGCTGTACTGGTACAACCCACTCACGAGTGTGTTTACGTGGACTCGACAGATGTGCGTTGTCTCTCGGAAAAGGGAGCCTTCGACGGCCGCGGACGAAATCCATCATATTCCCCTCACCTTTTACATGAAGCACTCCCCATCGTTCCACGATGCTGTGCCCTTGTTTCCGGTTGTCGTCGCCCTTAATCGCGGCCACGCACGTGACCTGGAGAGCACCACAGACGATACCGCCTCGCACCCGCACAAACAGGCGACGACGGCGCCACATGTGCCGCACGGACGGCCCCTGTACATTCAGGCGAGGCGACCCATCTGCCACCTCCCAGCAGGGAGCGCCGCGGCGCCGGGGGAGCTGGCGCGTGGCGTGCACCGCAGCGTTGTGCACCACGAACACGCGTACCGTGTGGTGCTGGTATCGATGAATCAAATTAAAGCGCTGGAGGCCGCCGCATCGAAGCATGACACGGTGACCCCTGCGGCGCCTGTGTTGACGGTGCAGATGCTGAAGTCATTCGGTTTTGCCGGATCGGATGGAAGTTGTCAGTCCGATGTGGCGTCTGCAGGCACTGGAACAAGTCGTTCAGTGAGCTCCTAGTATACTGCTTCCTTTTCCCCCTTTTTTAAAAAACACTTTTCCTCTCACTTCACTGTCAGTGGCGCTTAATATAGTATGTGGTGAAGTCTATTATCGTTTGTCTGGTGCAGCGATTGAGCGAATATTCCTGTCTTGTGAAGGAATCAAAGCTCCGCGATCCGTACGCGTTGCTGCCTATCTCTTTGACACGTCTCTCGTTCTCCCTCTTGCTCTCGATGGGTACCGCTTGTGTGGATAGGAATAGTTACTGGTACTTCTGATTCCATAAAGGTTAAGTGATAAGAAGAGTAAAAAATGGAAACCCCTAAAAGGTGTAATGTACAGATTATACGGTCTCCGTTTGAGGCCACTGGTATCCAACTACTGATGACCAAAGACGTCGACCCCCGCCACCGCATCCAGCGCCGCCTGTCCGCCCCGCGCGACAAGGCGTCCAACTATCCTATAGGGTCGCGCGGCGTGCGGGACATTGCGAAGACGTCGCGCGGCTTCCAGCAGGGCGGGCCGCAGGGGAGCAGCAAGCGCGCCCCGGACCCGCTGCGCGTCATCTCGCTCCACCGCAAAGGTGTCCTGCTGGTGTGGGACTGCAACACGCACGAGCTTGTCGGGCAGTGCACGCACGGCAACAACGTGAGCGTGGAGCAGTGCATTACGACACCCGTGTACATGTTTACGCGCGTGGCGTGTTACCCGGGCCAGGACGTGCTGAAGGAGGACTGCAACATCTACGTCTGGGACATCACCACCACCAAGAAAGCGGCAGTGCTCCGCGGCCACGATGGGCGTGTGTCTGCGTTTGCCGTCAGTGAGGAGAACAAGTCCATCGTAGTAACGGTGGGGCTAGACTACAAGCTATGCGTTTGGGATGTTTCTGTTAAGGTGGACGCTCCCCTCCGCACCGCCGACATCAGCGATCTGGGCATCATCAACTGCATGGTGCTTTGCGGACGGTTCATCATTCTGGGCGGGTCGAACCGCGCCATTGGCATCTTCGACGTGGACACACTGCGTCCGGTTGTGCTCACGCCGCCCAAGTCACCCTTCTCCACCACTGCCTTCCACGTGTCCGCCAAGCCGGCGAAAGACGGCACGCCTTTCCCTTTCCATGAGGAGAATTTCCGTATCCAAAGCGGCAGTACCGACGGGTACATCCGCGAGTACGAGATTGCGCCGCACGAAAAGGGCGACAACATCGTCCGTCTTGTGTGGCAGAATAAGTACCACGTCGCAACCGTGACCGATCTCGCGTCGGACGACGAGATCGTGGTCTCTTCCAGCAGCATTGACGGCGCGCTTATGTTCCACCGCACGAACGGCCTGGTGCGGAAGCTGGGTCGCCGGGAAGACTCGAGCGGCTCGCACGCCTTTGTGCTGGACCCTTTCAACAAGAAGGTGCTCGTTGGCGCCGACAGCGGATCGCTCATGGAGGTGAGCTACGCCGCGTTCGCTGCGCAGACGTCGAAGGAGCTGGTCGTGCTTTCCGTCACACGGCCCCATCTGTCTGCCATCACCGGCATCGTGCTGGAAGTCACACGCGGCAACATGTGGGAGCGGGTCCTCAGCGCCTGCGTCGACGGAAGCATTGCGGTGATGGACTACACGTACAACGAGCGGCCGGTGCCCACCATGACGGCACTGTGTGCGCGGAGGGGACAGGAGCAGCTGCTCTCGACCGGCTTCACAACGACTAGTGGCGAGGAGAGCAAGCCGTGCGTGTTCCACGTGCCCAGCGACGGCCGCTACGGCGATGTCGCGTTGGCGGACGGACGGACGCTCACGACCTTCCCGCAGGCCAGCCCCGTGCACCACACGTCCGCCGTGACCGCGCTGCGGTTCGACCCGCAGAGCCAACTGCTCTTCACGGCCACGAAGGAGGGAAAGGTGTTCGCCCACAAACGCGACAAGGGTTCCTTCCAGCAGATTCAGGAATGGATGTTCCCCTATTTCAATGCCAACGGCTTCAGTGCCTTTGTGCAGAACCGCATTGCCATCAGCCTCCTTCGCGATGATGGTGAGAACGGTGCAATTGCGATGCTCACCGTGACGTCACCCGCCCCGCCAACGCCGGTCAAGGAGGCGAAGCCCGCGAGCGAGCAGCGAAATATCATACCGCTGGAGCTGCGTGCGACGCTCCCCATGTCGGTCCACGTCGCCGCATCGCAGCGGGCGGACGGTCCTCTCTCTGTTGTCATCGTGGACACGAACCTTGTTGTTCATCAGTTCTCCTTTGACAAGAACAAGGACAGCTTCGGTATCGGGACGGGACTGGGCAAGACGCTCCTTGCTCAGAGCCTCTTTGTCAAGCGTTTGGAGCGGAGTGCGAAGCTGTACTTTGTGGGAGAGGAGAATACGCTGCACGTCGCCGTTTGGTCGCAGACGGCCGCGTGGGAGACGGGACCCAAGCTGGCCCTCCCTCTTGGGCCGAAGGATAGTGTCACGGCGTTGTGCATCGTTGAGCAGACGGGTCTGTGCGCGGCTCTAGCGGGTGAACGGTCCCCCAATATTTTCCTCGTGGATGAAGTGGGTGCTCTTATCTTGACACTCAGTCATGACGGCGGTGTGTTGGTGGCGGGAGTCGTGAAGAGCAAAAACAAGAGGCAAGTCACTTTCGACTATAGTGAAAGCGCCACCTTCACCAGCACGACAAACAACGGCAATGTAAGTCCGACGCATGCAAAGGGTCCATCCGATATCCAATGCTGTGACATTCAAGTCAACCTCGAACGTCGCTTTATCGTGGCGTGCTACACGGACGGTCTTGTGCAGGTGTTGGACACCGGAAACCGATATGTTTTCTCTCGCATTTGGGCTGCGGAACGTGTGGTAAAGCCAATGCGCGCCCTTCTGGGAGCGAATTGCTTTTTAATCCTAAAGGAGAAGGCGGTCGACGTTGTTCAGATTGAATCGTACCCCACGATGCGTCGGGACTTGATGGAAATCTAGACCGAACCATAAACTGAGAAACAAAAACAAATGTGGGAAGGGAGTGTTTTTTTTTTTCTTCCTTCCTCTTTTAGGAGCAACTGGTACGCTACTAGAAGCTCACCAGTATTTCCTTGCAGTGAATATCTTTTTCAAAAAGTGTAAATGTAAAACTTCAAAAACACGTAACTATGATATGTACTATTTTTTTTTTCACTCTCAAACACTATTGATGTTGCCTTTTACGAACGGCTTACATATTTAACGATGTATAACGTCATTGCGACCATCGGGTCGTACGGTGTGTTTACTCTTGTCATTATTGGTTTCCCCGTTTGTAAAAAGGTAAGTACCAAGACTCTTCTGGCACCACTGCTTCTTACGTATCCTTTTCTCTCTCTCCCCCCCCCCTCACCATTCCTTCTCGCTTTTTCATTAATACATGTATACGATAGAGGAACTTTGCTCGCGCAAGTAATTGATACGCTAGAACCGTTCTCATACATTATATACGAATACACACGGGATCTGCGCAATGGCGTTTAATGAATCGCAGCAGATGAAAAAGGACTTCCGCCTTCCGATGGTGCCGGGCTCGACGTGCGGTGAGGAGTTGATGCGCCGCAACTACCACAAGAGCCACGTGGTTGGAAGCCGGCCGGACTGCGCCACGACGTACGGCTCGGTGCCGCAAGACCAGACCCTCAAGCCCGCCGACACCATGCAGGCCGCCGGCAGCACCAGGGCTCCAGGCCTGAGCAAGGAGGACTGTGCGCTGCTGGCCGGCAAGGTGCTGCGCTTTTTCGCGTACACCATCGAAACGGTGCCGGAGAGCTCGGTCGAGAAGGAGCGTGTGCGCAAGGTGTTTATCCAGTACTTCCTGGAGGACAACACGATGAGCGTGACGGAGCCCAAGGAGGACAACTCCGGTATTGCGTTTCGTGCGAACCTCAAGCGCCACATCGTCCCCGCGCCCGACGGTACGCCGATCACGTTCCAGAACTTCCAGGTCGGCGAGCCCATCACCTTCTACGGCAACACCTACATGGTGTACGACGCGGATGCCTTCACGCGGGACTTCATGTGCTCCATTGGTCAGGAGCTCGCGCCCGCCTTCGACGTCCCGGATGACCTCTACACGACGATGCGGAACCAGCCCGCGGCGCGCGCGCACGACGTGCAGTCCCTCGCGGCGGGGACGAACTTGGACATCATGTTGACGCCCGACCAGGTGCGCGCCACGCAGCAGTTTCTCGCGAACGACCGCAAGGTGCTCCGCTGCGACTGCACGTGGGACGACTCCGTGTCTCTGCACGGCTACAAGCACTTCCTGACGCTGTACTACTTCCTGAGCGACGGCAGCTTGGCGCTCGTGGAGAAGGAGACCCAGAACAGCGGCCGCGACCCGTTCCCCCGCTTCTTCAGCCGCCAGAAGATTGCCCGCCCGACGGACCCCAACGGGAAGTTCGACTCGAGCACGCTCGGCTCCGTGACCTTCAAGGAGAACAAGAATACGGACTACTACTCGGATAAGGATATTCGCATCGGCAAGGTGCTCGATCTCTACGGCCGCAAGGTGAAGATTCACGGCTACAACCAGTTTACGAAGGACTACTTAGAGAAGACGTTCGGCATTACGGACCATACCGTCATCCCTGGCGCCGTCCCGCCGCCCTTTGTGCCCCCCGGCACGGTCCGTCGCGAGGCCACCGATGGCGAGGTGCTCGAGCGCCACCAAAAGAAGCAGCTGGACCTGCGCAAGCACAAGTTTGCGACGGCCGCCGTGAAGTTCCTGATGCGGCTGGACAACGACCTCTTTGCGGATTGCATCCGCCGCTTCGTGCTGGCCTTCTATCCCGCGGACAACTCCATCGCCATCTTTGAGCCGGTGATCCGCAACAGCGGCATTGTCGGTGGCAAGTTCCTGCAGCGCCAGCAGGTGCGGGCCCCTAGCGGCGAGTACTTTACCTCCAATGACTTCTACGTTGGCGCCAAGGTAGTGATTAACAAGTACGCGTTTGTTGTGCTCAAGACGGATGAGCACTCGCTGAATTACATGGAGAGCAATGCGGATGAGTTCTCGCACTCGGACATCAACCGCATCGTGCGCAAGATGCAGGCGATGCTCACCAGCAAGCCGTCCGGTTTGGCGGACGCCTTCCACGCGGCGGACCAGGAGAGCAAGGAGCTGAACATGGAGACGCTCCTCGGCATCTTCGAGAGGCTCCAGCTGGACATGCCGGAGCAGGAGCTGCTGACGGTGCTTCGCTACTTTGACCACAACAACGAGTCGTACGTGTCCTACGAGGAGGTCGCGTCGCGTGTGCTGCCGGAGGGGGCGCAGGTCTCCAGCGACGCCCGCCCGTGGACGGAGATCTACGAGCAGAGCGTGCGGCAGGAGCAGACCGCCTTCGTCGTCGATGAGGAGCAGGAGGCGCGGAAGCGCGAGGCGGTCGCGTGCACGGAGGCTGCGGCGGCCGGCGCGATGACGGTCCTCGAGTTGTTCGACCAGCGCCGCCAGCTGTTTATAAAGGAGCTGCACGCCATTGTGGACTATGCGAGGGACAGTCTGCTGGGAACGGACGAGTTTAAGCGTTGCCTGCGTCAGAAGCTGCAAGTGAGCAACGCGACGCTCCCGGATGACCAGCTCAATGCGCTCTGTGGTAAGCTCTTTCCCCCCGCCTTCCCGCGCGTGTCCTATGAGGAGTTGATGCGCCTCTTCAACGGCACCTCCACCCTCCACCATACGTTGAAGCTCATTGCCCAAAAGAAGACCTGTTAAGGCAGCAGTCTTTTAGACGCATTTTGTACTTCTTTATTATCTCTCTTTCTTCCTTCTTTTTTATCCATGCTGTTAGTACCTAGAAGCGCCGGACGTATGCATACAAAGAAAAAAAAATGTAGTAATCTCATGTATATACATATCAGTGAATTGGCATTGTAAATGACAATGTGTAAAGGAATCCACGATCAATGAATGTAAGCATATATACACATATTCTATTTACTTCATGTTTGGATCAGGAGCACTGTTGTTGTTACTCAACAGTCGCTGTGCACCTTTCTGGTGGTTTCTGTATGATGTGTGTTGAGGGGTGCATACACGCTAACTTACCTTTCCCTCACTCTTTCTCTCTCTCTCTTTTTTTTCGTTTTTCCATACATAGCATGCAAAACTCACCACTTTTATTATCGACAGCGGTTCTGCTGACGCTCTTCCTTTCGTCTTTGCAGTTTACCGTCGCTGCACCGCTAACACCACAAGAGTGTGAGGCGCTGGGCTTTGAGAGTAGCGAGGTTCAATGTCAGTTCTGTGACCTACTGCAGCAACATACGCGGAGCGACCAGCTGTACGACGAGTGCAAGTCGTGCTGTGTCGAACGGACGATCGAGTTAACCTCACCTGCCAACGTCCAGTACGTGTGGGCACACTTCACCGTGGAGAATCCAAGCTACTACGTGGAGAACAAGTTTCTGGGCAACACCCTTTACGACTTTATCGAACAGTATAAAAACCAGCCCTACTACAGCCAAGTGCGCTTCACGGATTCGACAGAACCCACGCCGCGGCTAATTCTCTGGACGGCAGATATGTCCAAAAGCCTGGAGGTGCGTGTTAGAGGATGGTCACCGGAGACCATGGATCAGTTTCTCCGCGAAAAACTGACATTGGTAACGAACGAAACGACAGCGTCTGAATGAGAGATGGCTGCCTCTTCTGCGTCTCCTTTCCAGCTTCGCCCTCTCTCTCTCTCTTTCTTTGTATTTCACCTTTGTGAATACGGTTGCCTGGTGGTTGGTATTTGTTTTTTTTTTTTTTACCATGAACGTGAAACGACAATGTGTGTGCGGTGGTACGCCTACACCAGTATATGCAATCTTCCATATGCGTGATCAGTGGTCTTATATTTCTTTAGAAAGGCATACATTTCTCTCGATCCCCCCCCCCCTTCTCTCGCGCTCTATGAAGCCCCTTATTCCACTTTCTTTTTTTCTCTCTTTCGTAGTTTAGTATATATACACACCTCTTTTCATTTTTAGCGTCTTCTCGATTCGTCCAGAAGCGCTTGAAGCAAAACTAACAAACAACCTTAAAAACCTCATCAAAAAAAAAAATGATGCGTCGTATGCTCAGTGGGGCAGTCTTTGCCCAACATGGCATCCGTGCGTACACGGATGCCAAGACGATTCGTAAGCCCAACCCGTACGACCAGATCTTGCAGTCCTCCAATCAGGAGTACGTCGAGCACCTGCTGGCCAAGTACGAGGAAGATCGTGCGCTGGTGGACCCGAGCTGGATCCCCATCTTTGACGCGATGCGTTCCCGCGATTTTGATCAACCCATCGTGCTCACGTTCAGCCGCCCCTATGACCCCAAGTCCATCTCCGAGAAGCAGCGGCTGGACAACATGCGTCTGGCGTGGATGATTCGTGAGTACGAGGAGAGCGGCCACTACTTTGCCGACACCAACCCGCTCAAGGGCATCCTCGAGCCGGACCACAGCATCGACAGCAATCTGCTCGACCCCCTCACCTTCGGCTTCAGCCCCGATGATTTGAAGCAGGTGTTCAACGTGACGTTTGGCGCCAACCACGAGGCGACCTTCGTCAGCGGCGGTACCGCCATGACGCTGGAGCAGATCATCGACAAGATGCACCGCATGTACTGTGGTCCGATCGGGTTTGAGTTCATGTCGTCCGGCTTCTTTGACGTGCGCAACTGGTTCCGGCAGGAGATCCTCTACTCGCTGCAGCCCCTCTCCATCCCGAACAAGAAGCTCATCTACAACGACGTGGTCAAGGCGTGCGGACTGGAGAAGTTCCTGCAGATCAAGTATGCCACGCAGCAGCGCTTCGGCCTGGACGGCGGCGAGGCCACGATCCCCGCCTTGAACGCCATCCTGATGGAGGCGGCCTCCAGCGGCATGGACAGCGCCATCATCGGCATGGCGCACCGCGGACGTCTCAACACGCTCGCGAACGTGTGCCACATGTCCATCCACTCCATCCTGAACGAGTTTGAAGGCAACGTGCCGGAGCACCTTAGAGACCTCAACGGCGACGTGAAGTACCACATTGGTATCAACCACGGCTTGAAGCTGCCGGATGGCCAGCACATCAACATCGAGATGATCCCGAACCCGTCCCACCTGGAGGCTGTGAACCCGCTCGTTCTCGGTAAGGTGCGCGCGCGCCAGGCGATGCGCAACGACGTGGAGTGCACCTCTGTGCTGCCACTTCTCATTCACGGCGATGCCTCCTTCACGGGCCAGGGCTCGTGCTACGAGACGATGGGCTTCTGCGAGCTGGAGAACTTCCACTGCGGCGGCACCGTGCATGTCGTGATCAACAACCAGATCGGTTTCACCACGTCGCCGGACCAGGGCCGCGCGACGCGCTACTGCACCGACCTCGCGAAGGTCAACAACGCACCGGTGATGCACGTGAACGGGCACAACGTGGAGGCCTGCGTGAAGGCGGCCCGCATCGCCGCGCGCTTCCGTCAGCAGTTCCACCGCGATATCATCCTCGACATTGTGTGCTACCGCCGCAACGGCCACAACGAGCAGGACCTGCCGGACTTCACGCAGCCGCAGATGTACGACTACATCCGCAAGCTGCCGCCGCTCGTCGACATCTACAGCAAGCAGCTCATCGAGGAGGGCGTCATCCTCGCGGACGAGCGCGCGACGAAGGAGAAGGAGTGGGAGGGCATCATGCGCCACGCGTTCGACCGCCTCAGCAGTGTCCACGACTTCGTGAAGGTGGAGCCTGTGTTCGACCCCGAGTCGGAGAACACGTCCGCGGAGCTCGCCGCGCGCAAGTTGGAGAAGCGAAAGCTCGACGAGCGCAAGCCGAAGCCGATCGAGACCGCTGTGAACGCCCAGGTGCTGCGGCGGGTCGGCACGCACATCACGTCCATCCCGAAGGAGATGCAGGAGGCGCACCCCGTCGTGCAGCGCACGTACGCGGCGCGCCAGAAGGGCATCGAGAACGGCGACGCCGTGGAGTGGTGCCTGGCGGAGCTGCTCGCCTTCGGCACGCTCTCGCTGCAGGGCGTCCACATCCGCCTCACCGGCGAGGACGTGGAGCGTGGCACCTTCACGCAGCGCCACGCCGGCATCACGGACCAGAAGACGAACCTCAAGTACTTCCCCGTGCAGACCCTCTCGCCCTCGCAGGCGCTCATCACCATCTCGAACAGCTCGCTGTCGGAGCTCGGCTGCTGCGGGTTTGAGACCGGCTACAACATGGAGGTGCCGAAGAGCCTGTGCATGTGGGAGGCGCAGTTCGGCGACTTCGCGAACGGCGCCCAGGTCATCTTCGACCAGTTCCTGTGCTCCTGCGAGCAGAAGTGGAACCTGCACTCCAGCCTCGTCATCTCGCTGCCGCACGGCTACTCCGGCGCCGGCCCGGAGCACAGCTCGGCCCGCATCGAGCGCTTCCTGCAGCTCTCGGACGACGTGGACCAGGTGCCCGCCGACTTCCGCTCCAGCACGCCGCAGGAGCTGCTGGAGGAGCGTATCTACCAGCACAACTGGCAGGTGATGTACCCCTCCACGCCCGCGAACTACTTCCACCTGCTGCGCCGCCAGGGCCTGCGCGACTACGCGCGGCCGCTGATCAACTTCTTCTCCAAGGCCCGCCTGCGCGCGCCGAACCTGTCGACGGTGGACGAGATGGCGGCCGGCACGGAGTTCCGCCCCGTGATCGACACCGGCAAGCCCGGCGTGGTGGCGCGCAAGCTCGTCTTCTGCACCGGCCAGATCGAGAGCATCGTGAACGACGCGCGCGTGGCGATGCAGAAGAAGGAGCCGGGCGTGCACAACGACGTGGTGCTGGCTACCGTCGAGCAGCTCTCGCCCTTCCCGTGGGAGCAGGTCGCGGATGTGATCGACAAGTACACCGCGCTCAACAAGGACGTCAAGATTGCGTGGATGCAAGAAGAGCCGAAGAACATGGGCATGTGGCGCTACATGCGCATCCGCTTCAACAGCCTTCTGCGTCACCTGAACCTTCCGCAGCGCAACATCGACTACATCGGCCGCCCCGCGGTGGCGTCGCCCGCCACTGGCTACGGCTCCGTGCACGTGGCAGAGGAGAAGAAGCTCATTGAAGAAACGTTGGCTTGAATAAGTAGACAAAACAAAACAAAACAAAGGAAAAATTATATACAAAACAGAATATTTACCGGAAAGAAAAAAAAACGCTTTTTTATTCATTTTTTTTCTCTATCCCTTCGTGTTCCCACGGCTCGAAGATCGAAGATGTGACTCGTACTTGAGCTTTTTGTAAAATAGAACAGTTTGAGACGTTTTACTGTTTATCACTTGCTGTTTCTTCGTTGTAGGAATACCTTATTTGCACAATTTTTTTTTTTCAATTCTGATGATGTTAATATTTATAAACGGTTTCTTTTGGTTTTGGTGGTGATGCATCACGTAAATGTCATGTCCGTTAATGGTTTAAAAGGGAAAGGAAACGTACGATAGTGAACGACCTTGTTTTTAGATTTTTATTAAAAAATGATTTACTATAAAAAAAAACTCTTTTGCTAATCCAGTATTTAGTACGGATTAGTTTCTCGGATCGAAAAGAAAAAACGAAATATATATATATATGTATATGTATATGTGTATGTATATGTATTACACTCTAAGCTAACAACAAAAATGAAAAGGCCTTTTTAAAAACTCCTTATTTACCAAATATACTTATCGTATGTTGCGCACAGCAGACACAATATTAAATAAATATACATATATTTTTTTTTGCTACCTGTCTTGTGGATGTAGTACGAATACTACTGTTCGCATGATCCCTCGTATGATTGCGCTTCTTTGCTCACACGAAATGAACTACCATCCCCCCCCCTCCCCCGGCTCTCTCTCTCTCTCTCTATACCTTGTAGTATACAAGCTGTCCATGAAATCGTTTGTTCTATAGAATCTATCCCGTTTGTTTCTCTGCCGTTGCACGTTAGAGGACGGACGGAAGCAGCTGAACACACCTACCCAGTTAGGCACTCTTCTACCGTGGACCACTTTGAAGTCGAAACCTGGCAACGGTGCGAGACCAGAACCATGTTCGGCGGCAATAAGGCCCTCTGGGTGGACGATAACGATGTGCTGCACTGCCGTAGTTGCAAGGCCACCTTTTCCTTTTTTAGACGCAAGCACCACTGTCGGCTGTGTGGTCAGATTTTCTGCAGCGACTGCATCATCAACCTCCGCGCCAGCTCCTACCTCCCATGGTCGACGAGCGGCCGGCGACCCTTGGCCGAGTCACTCACCACACTCGAGAAGGTGTGCGTACACTGCTACGAGCGCCAGGCGCAGCCGCAGCAGAGCCGGCGCGAGCCCACACACCAGGAGACCGTGTCGGCGAGGCGATGGGGCGCCGACACGTCAACGGAGAGGCCGACGGACATCGGTGCGCAGCCGCACTCCCCCGTGTACCACAGCCCGCTCTCGTCGCAGAAGAAGGTGCTGCCGCTGCCCGTGATAGCAGAGTCGGGGGGTGGAGCAGAGCGGTCCGGGCCCGCACCGTTCAAGCAAGCGCCAGTGACCGCGCACACCGTACCGCCCCCGTTGGATATAGACGAGCTTCACCGCGTGACACCGCCGATACCGGAGAGAGACAGTGTGGCAAGTAGTCGTTCTCCATCGCTTGGGGAAGCGGTGTCCCTTCCTGAGGATGATGCGGGAGACGACGACGGCAGCGCAGCAGTCCTGTGGGGTCTAGAAGATCCGCTCCTTGTCATTGAGCACCCCCTGCACCGGCAGGCGCGACGTGCGGAGACAAGAGCCGCCCCCTGCACTCGAAGCTTCTCGACGGAGGACGAGTTCCCTTTCGCACCAGCACAACGACGGGTGGAGGCCGCGCCGCCTACGGTGTACGCATACTACAGCAAAGACCATCCCCAAACGAACCTGCTCTTACCCACGACGTTTGTGAAGAAGGGCGCCGCCGCAACGCACATGGATGAGAAGATGCTGCGTTGTATGACGGACCATGTAGCGTCTCTCGTCTCGACGCATGTGATGGAACGTTTGAGCAGTGCCGCGACGCCCTCAAAAGAGACGTGGACCTCACTTATCGTCCGCAGCGCGTGGGAGGCCGTCGGGAACACGGTGGTGCCGATCGGGAGCTTCCCGCAAGAGCACATAATGGTGTCCTGGGAGCACAGTCGCACAGGGTCCCTTCCGCGGATCGATGTGGTGGACGGGATTGTGCTGCACCAACTGCTGTTGTCGAAGCGGATGCGCACCCACCTCCGCCACCCCAAGGTGCTACTCGTCGCGGGCGACCTGTCCTACTACTCGGCGGAGGAGGAAGGCCCACTGCGCATGCTGAACGGGTACAAGGGATACCTCTACTCCATCTGGCGCCGCATCGAGCGCTGGGCCCCCGACTTGCTGCTCCTTGAGGGAAACATGCACCACTACCTGCAGACGACGATCATCGAGCAGGGCCACCTCTGCGTCGTGACAAACGTCGGCGCGGCGACGCTGCGTCGCGTGGCGGCGGCGTCGCAGGCCACCATCATCACGGACATTGACTACACGAACGAGGCGGATCTGCTTCGCACGGACGTTATGGGCACCGTGGCGGAGTTCCGGCAGGTGCGCGTCGGCGACGGCACCTCACGCACCGTCCTGCGCGGACTCGCCCTTCCGCTCTACACCACGGTCGTGCTCCAGGCCCCGCGCACGGACCCGGAGACGGCGCGGCAGCTGGCGCAGGCGCAGGCGGCGGCCGTGGGGATGGTGTCGCACCAGACACTGCTGGCGCACCTGCAGGTGGACTTCGGCGTCGGCACGTGGTGCGGCGCGCCCGCCGGCGGCGCCACGGCGGCCGGCCCGGCACCCGCGCGCCTGTGGCAGAGCCGGTGGACGTACAGCGGGGACCTCGTGGACCTGGGCGGCGATAGGGGGGCGGTGGACGGCAGCGCCACACCCGCCGCCAGCGCGGCGGTGGCGAACTGCCTGACGCTGCGCAAGGTACGCCTCGAGCTAAACGAGCGGCCGCCGTCCGCCGCGGGGGCGGAGGAGGATCTGAACCGGCGCACCTACTACAACGAGCACGTCAGCGACACGTACGTGTTTTACAAGAGCGGCGCCGACACCCCGCTCGCCTCCTTTCTGATGCAGGCGATGCGGGAGGAGCGCGTCCACTTTTTGTACGCCCACGGTGGCACCAAGATTAGGGTCACGAAGCACGCGTGCGGCTTCGATCAGCGCGGCACCGCGTACTTCTGCAAGGGCGGCACCGACGCCGTGGAGTGCTTCACCGGTGCGTGGCGGCACGGCGGGGGCGGCGCCCTGTCCGGCACGGCGGGGAGCAGGCCGGGCATGGCCCCGCCCTACTGCTACAGCGCGTGCGACCGCTGTGAGGAGCGACGGCGCCGTGGCGAGACGCTGTCCGTCCTGCTGTGCTCCCCTTTCACGTGGAACCTGTCGATGGGCGCCTTTCTCGAGTATCTCTGCTACGCCGCCAATGTGACTGCGTGCCCGCTGTGTGGCGGCTCCTTGTCGTCGACTTCGGACGCGCCTCCGCCCGGATGCGGCGGTCTCACGTTTTGTTTTGTACTCTTTCCCACGGCGGACGCGCTTTCGCGGGTGGAGGTGCGATTTCACGTAACCGCATTGAAGTACTGCACCATACACTTTCCAGCCGCAGACCATCCGTGCCAGGCCAGCGGGGAAGCGGGAAGTGCGTCTGCCTCGGCTGAGGACACAAGTGGCGCGCCGGTGCCAAGCACAGGAGAGGAGGCGTACGATGCTTGCCTGACAAAGGACAAGGAGCGCGTCTATGTAAGTGAGCCGACCAGCATCCTGCGTGCGGTTCTACTGACGGAGCGGAACAGTGCGGCGCCCCCGCGTGCCGTGGGGGAAGATGCCCATGCACGCTTCACGTCCAGCATCCCCCCGGAAGCCTCCAGCGGCGCCTCCCTCACACGCACCTATACGCTTCGCTTGACGCCGCTGCAGCAGCAGGGGGTGCGCGACATCACCTATACCGTCGACGTGCTCTACAGCAGGGCCTTCTGCGGACTGCGCCAGTGCCTCTCGGGCGACCCTCGTGAGACCGCCCTGCTCGCCTCGCTCTCCCGCTGCGAGGCGTTCCGCGCGGAGGGCGGAAAGGCCTCTGCGGACTTCTACTGCAGCCGCGACCGCCGCCTGCTGCTCAAGCTCGTCAAGTCGACGGAGCTGCAGCACATCAGCTCCATGGGCCCCGCGTACTTCCGCTACCTGGCGCGCTGCCTCGGGCAGCAGCGCGGCGGCGGGCCGCCGGCGACCGCGCTGGTGCCGCTGCTGGGGCTTTATGTCGTGAAGGCGAGCATGATGCCGTCCGACGGCACCGTGGTCTATTATGAGCCGAGACACTTTCTGCTGATGGAGAACATCTGGAACAGTGTGCCGGTGGCACAGAACGTGCGGCAGCTGTACGACCTGAAAGGGAGTCAGCGCAACCGGGTCGCGCCGAAGGGCTCCAATGTGCGGTTGGACGTGGACTTTGTGTACGAGACGCAGCGGGGGGACTTCTTCTTCTGCACCACCATGGACAAGGTCCACGCGATGAACACGTTGCGGGCGGACTCGAAATTCCTGCAAGGCTGCATGGTGACCGACTACTCCCTCTGTGTTATGCTGGCCGCGCGCATGCGGCCGCCGGCAGCCGCGGCAGCGGCAGGGACATCGAACGACACAACCGAGTCCATGGCGACAGCGGACGCCGAGCAGCACCTGTGGCTGGGCATCATCGACTACTTGCACCCCTACAATGGCGCGAAGCGCATCGAGTCCAAAGTCAAGTTCGGCATCGACACGGTTCTTGGCGTCTCCGTGCACGATCCGACGATCATCGACCCTCTGCGCTATCAGCAGCGCTTTCTCAAATGGATGCACAACTACTTTTGCAGTGTGCCTGGCCGCTTCGAGACGGAGGCGCACATTGTCCAGATGGACGAGAAGCTGCATGCATTGGCCTTCGAGCAACCGAAAGAGTAACTGCCTCCTGCTCCACACACCGCCTGACATGCCTGCGTACAGGCATGTGCAATCAGCTTCTGCGACGGTGTGCAGTATTTTTTTTTTTTTGCACTTGCTTTCATGAACATGTATTGATGTATTTTTCTTCTGATGTTTGCCAGTCCATAGCAGCTTGTATGATGAGAGATGAAACAGCACACAGGTGTGACTCTTGTTTTCGCATGGACACACATGTTTTCTTTCTCCCCCCCCCCTCCTTTCCACTCCCTCTTTGTCACCATTGGTTTGTCTGTTTTACGGAAAAAAATGAAGCAATCCGCTGCAACCTCCCTTAGACCCAAACACAAAATGGCGAACACTGCCGATGGTCCCCTTCTTCCTCCGCATATTGATACGGAACATGAGCACTATCCATTCTGTATCGTGTGGGCTCCGATTCCCATTCTGACGTGGATCCTCCCCTTTGTGGGCCACATCGGGATTTGCGACAGCAAGGGGCGCATCTATGACTTCCAGGGCTCCTACTCGATTGGCAACGATCGCATGCTCTTTGGAAATCCGGTCAAGTACTGGGATGTCTCCAAAACGTTTGTCCCAACGTTTTACCAACTTAGCGAAAGCGACCGCACGACACCGGAAAACGTGGCTCTTGTAAAGAAGGAGATGGAGGACTACGACGTTGCCGTTGCACGCGCCGTGCGCCACTTTCGCAAGACGCAGTTGTACAACTTTTTCAGTAACAACTGCCATGCCTTTGTGGCGTCGGCCAGCAACGAGCAGCACTTTGCGACAAAGCAAATGAACACGTTTACGATCTGCCTCGGTATGCTTCTCCACGGCCGGTATGTGAGCTGGAAACACTTTTTAAAAGCGCACCTTGCAACAATTATCTTGCTTCTTATCGTAATCTGGATTTGCACTTTTGTTTAAAACGAAGACGTTGACGGGAAAAGTGTGAATACCCTCCTCTCTCCATTCCAAAAAAAAAAAAGGGGGGGTGCGTTGTATGGATATGTTGATCTATTTCTTGTCGAGGATGAGCGCCTTCGCATTTCCACAAAATCATTAAGGTGGTCACGTCAATCTCAGCGCCATAAACGTCTACTGCACCTAGACACTTCACGCTTCTTTTCCCCCTTCCTTCTACTTTGGTGAACTTTTTTGTTTTCTAGATAACCATAGATGACGTACAGTAATTATGCTCCTTCTTTCTCTTCTTCTTCCGCCACCAGAACGCGGCCGCTCATAGCGCGGCGTATTGTGCAGTGGAGAATACTACTAGCTTCATCTTGACCTGTCTGGCACCCTGTCAATATCTATCGGTGACGGACGCGCCCGAAAGTTCAAGAGAGATTTATCAGCGACACCTGCTGCTTTTTGGATTCGAGATGTTGGTGTTATGTATGTATAGATGGTATTCTCTCGTATACAGTACCGTACTGATGAAAACAACCATGTGCGTGAGCGAAGCTGTGAATGCACTCTTTATCAAACTCAACAGGTCTGAGGTACTTGTATAGCCTCCGGGGAGAGACATGGTGCGTGTAGGATAGAGTTCTGCTCTACGTGTATTCGTTGTTCTTAGTTTGCCTTTAGTGTTGTCCGGAAAGTGAAGCTTACATGATGAATCTTTTATAGTTTCCTGTCAGTCCGAATACCCATGAGGACATATTTTCAACTCAGCTCACACTGACAAGCGAAAACTCACTTCACTGGATATACAGTGTCCTTGTATAGATACGTAACCCTGCTTTCCAGTAAATAGGTGGTGTGCATGATGAATCTTTTATAGTTTCCTGTCAGTCCGAATACCCATGAGGACATATTTTTCAACTCAGCTCACACTGACGTACCCCACGCTGTCCGTATCGATCGATATTGATTATTTCTCCTAGCTTCCATCTCTGCTTTTATCGCGTACGTTTGCGACAAAACGCGTAACCCAGCTAATGACCGTTACTCTTCCATGATGCATAACACATGTTGGTCCAAACAGTTTGATTGGCATTAATATGATAATACGACATAAAATCACCTTTCGGCTGACGCCACAACGGTTTCTATCGATATCACTTTGAATTGCACTTCCTATCACTATTGGTATTGTTGTTGTTACATCTTTTCCTGTGTGTTTATTGACTCCTGGATGCCTTTTAAAGTAATAGTAGTATCATTCTGTTTCGCTCTACCCTACACTCTTGCTTTGTCTTCTGTGTTAGTTGTAGAGCACCCATTTGGGGTTTCATTGCCATTTATACGAACAACAATAATACGAAAAAAGCACGTCTCTATTACTATCGTTGAAAAGAAGAGCCGAGCATGCCACTCCCAGAGTACGTGCCCGCCCTAGACGACCCTGTGCAGCCGCACTTCGAGTTAGTATCGACGCTACAGCCGTTTGCGGACAGCGATGTGGTGCAGGCCGCGGACGCCCAGGGCGGCGTAGTGGCCGTCCTTAGCAAAAGGGGTCGGCTGACGGTCTCTGTCGACGACGCGGAGGAGACGCCGCTCGCGGGCAGTCTGCCGAACCCGCACGGCGTCTTCGTGCACCCGTCGGGCCGCCACGTCCTCGTGACGGCCACGGACGGCGACGTGCACTACTTCTCGACGCGGGGCAAGCGCACCACAGGCAACGTATCGCTCAAGACGGCGGGGGCCCACTTCAGCTCCACGCCCGTCGGCAATGCGGTGTGCTGGCTGCCGCACGCATCCGCGCCCGGCGACGAGGAGACGCTGGCGGCCCTCGTGGGCACCTGCTCGAACGGCTATCTGCTCGAGATTCAACTCACGGTCGCCCCGGCGAACAAGTTCAAGGCGTCCGCGCGACTGCTGACGCAGCTCTCGCTGCCGCGCGCGCAGACGCCGATCCGGAGTGTCTGCGCGGAGCGGGTCGGCGAGCAGCACGTGCTGCTCGCCTCGACGGCCACACAGCTCTTCCGCTGGTGGGCGCCGTGCGCCAGCGTGGGCGCGGTGCGGGACATGCTGCTGCACGCGGGACGGGTCGGCTCCAGCAGCGTCAAGGAGGTCGACGGCGACGCGGACGCGGACGCGGGGCAGCTGCGCGTCTACCGGCCTCAGCCGGGTCAGGCGCCGCAGTCCTACGCGTGGGCGAGCGCGGCCGGCGTGGTCCACGGCCTCTTTTGGCGCGGCGTCGGCGCCGAGGAGATGGAGGAGGACGAAAAGGCGCTGCTGATGCCGGCCGCGCCGGACGACGACACGGTGTGGACGAACGAGCAGCTGCTGTGCTTCGCCGCGGCGGGCGTGGCGAGCGGCGACGAGGGCACGACGGCCCCTGCGCCCCCGTGCGTGCCCCCCACGCAGGTGGCGCTCACGCCCTTCTACATGGTGCTGCTCTATCCGCAGCGGTGCGTGGTGCTGCACCACCCGACCGGCCTGTCCTGGCGCACCAGCGGCGAGAGCCACGCGGACGGCGACCGCACACGGCAGCAGCTGGAGGAGCGCATCTGCTTCGACCCGTTCGGTGGGCCGCAGCGGCGCGCGCCGCAGCTCGTCGGCGTCCTGCGCGACGCGACGACGCACAAGGTGTACGTGGTGGACCGCGAGCAGGTGTGGGAGCTGCAGATCTTCCACGAGTACCACCAGCAGTGCCGTGTCTTTTTAGAGCGCGCCATCAACGAGTCGGAGCCGCTGCTGCTGCGCAAGCGCTTCTACGACGCGGCGAGCCACGTCGCGCTGCGGCACCCCCCCTCCCAGCGCCACCTGTGCGAGTACCTGAAGGGGATGTTCTTCCTCAAGATCGGCGCGGTGCGCAAGGCGGTCGCTGTGCTGGCCACGTGCGACCACTGCGAGAGGGTGCTGGAGGCCCTCCCGTCCGGCACCGTCCGCGGCCTGTACCTGCGGAAGCGGTACGACTACCTTCTCTCCCGCCGCACGGACGAGAAGCAGGATTCGGTCGCGCTCGCGTGCCTCGTGACGTGGGTGGTGGATGCCGCGCTGCGCGAAAAACGCGGCGCGGGCGACGCAGACCGGGTGGCCGTGGGAGAGACGCAGCTGCAGGAGTTTCTGTTGCAGTCGACGGAGCAGTGCCCCTCGCTATGGAAGCAGGCGTGCTTCTTCGAGTTTCTGTACAAGCTCCTGCGCGAGCAGGGGTACGCCGGCGCGGCGTTCCAGCTCGCCCAGCGGCTGGCGTACCACCGCCACGTCGTGCGGCAGCTCGTGGCGGAGGGCGCCTACGCGGCCGCTGTGGACGTGCTGGCGAAGCAGTGCCACTCGCAGCCGGAGCTGGCGGACCTGTGGTACGAGGCGGTGCCCGCGCTGCACCCCCAGCTGCCCATCGCCACGACCACCGGTATCCTGCGCGCCATGGTCCACGACCTCCACGCGGGCCGCCCCGCGATGCTCGACGCGGAGCTGCTGCTGCCGACGCTCCTCAAGTACACGGTGGCGCAGAACGAGGTGGAGGGCAACAGCGAGCACCAGGCGGTGGTGCTGCTGGAGCAGTTTATTTTCCGCTTTCAGTGCGCGTCGACGGCGGTGCACAACTACTTTGTGTTGCTGCTCGCCGAGCTGGGCGACCACGAGCGTCTGGTCGACGTGCTGACGGTGTCCCTCTTTTACGATGTGGGGTACGCGTTTCGCGTGTGTCTGGCGCACAAGTGCACGGAGGCCACCATTGTCCTGTACCGGCGCCAGCACCTGTACGAGGAGGCGGTCCACGCCCTGCTCGCGGCGCACGACACGGACGAGACGGCGATGTGGATGGCGATCAGCGAGGCCGAGGAGCTGCTGCGCGGGCTGTCCGACCGCGTCGACGCGGACCGCCTCCGCGCGCTGTGGCTCATGGTGGTGGACTACGCGCTGGCGTGCGGCACGGACCAGATGGCGCTGCAGGTCGTGTCGCACTCGAACCAGGTGCTGCGCGTGGAAGACGTGTTGAGCTGCATCGACGATGACGTGGCGGTTTCCGACTTCAAGGACTACATTGGCAACACGCTCGACGCGTACACGCACACCACTTCTGGCCTGTACGCGAAGCAGGAAGAGATCTATCAGACGGCCGAGCGCATGAAGGAGGAGCTGCAGCAGCTGCGTCACCAGTTCGGCTACGTGGCGAGCAGTCAGTGCTGCCCGCTCTGCCAGCGCAACCTCCGCTTCAGCGCGCAGCCGTACCTCATGTACCCCAGCTGCAAGCACATGGTGCACGAGGCGTGCGCGCTGCGCCGCCTGCGCCAGATTGGCAACGTCGAGGTGTTCCTGTCCGACAACGGCGCGCCGCCGCACCTGCTGGAGGGCGTGCAGTCCCTAGAGGACCTGGCGCAGCTGGACTGCGTGGTGTGTGGGGAGGCCGCCATCGTGGAGCTGAGCATCCCCCTTTGTGAAGAGGATGCCGCCTCATGGGAGGTGTAGAGAGCGACTCCCAGACATGTATTTCGTCCTATTGCGTGTGTGTGTGTGTGTGTGTGTGTGTGTGTGTGTATGCTTGCTTCGAGAACAACTCGTATGAATAATAACCCAACACGTGCTTGGAACAATGATCGAGTCTGCATGTGATGAGCGCGTCTCGCGACCTCTCTGCACCGATTCCCCTCCTTTTTATGCTCCTGCTCACTCCCCCCTTCTCTTTTTTTGTATAGCTGCGTTGCTTTCTTGAACGTGAGTAGTTTTCCGTCTTCTCGTTTGTGTGTGTCATGCGGTCCACTGTGAAGGTTCCGTATCTGACCGACGTCGCCGTGAACCTGACGGATTGCGTCTTTCGCGGTGTCGACTACAAAGGGAATCGGGTGCACGAGGACGACTTTGAGCGCGTGCTGCAGCGCGCGGCGGCGCAGAACGTGCAGCAGATCATCATCACCGGCACGAACCTGGCGCAGTGCGAGAAGGCCATCGCCCTGTGCCGGCGCTACCCGGACCACCGGCTGCTGTGCACGGTGGGGGTGCACCCGGCGCACTCGGCCGAGTTCCTGCAGCCCTACCAGCGCGAGGCGGTCGACGCCGTCGTCGCGGACGACCTCTCCGTCGTGGAGCCGCACCCGCCGCCCATGGCGGCCCCCGTGCCCGCGGCGGAGGAGGAGCGCCACGCCGCGGCGCGCCTCGCGCGGCTGGTCGAGCTGGTGGAGGCGAACCGCGACGTGGTCGTCGCCGTCGGCGAGATCGGCATCGACTACGCGGAGCTGTCGTGCTGCCCGCGCGAGGTGCAGACCAAGTACTTTGTGCGGCAGCTGCACACGTTCGCGCCGCTCGGCGTGCCCTTCCTCTTCCACTCGCGCGCGTGCGGGATGGAGTTCGTGAAGCTGCTGCAGCAGAACCCGGTGCCCCACCTGCACGGCATCGTGCACAGCTTCAACGGCAGCCAGGAGGAGCAGGACTGGCTGCTCGCCCAGGGCCTCTACCTCAGCCTCAACGGCAGCGCGTTCCGCGAGCGCGAGATGGCCGCGCAGGCCGTGGCGATTCCGCTCGAGCGGCTGCTGCTGGAGACGGACGCGCCGTGGTGCGACATACGCAAGAGGGACTACGGCTACGCGTTTGTCCAGACGCACTTCCCCACCGTCAAGCGCCGCAAGGGGACGCTGGTGCTCGGCGACCACTGCCTGGAGCGCCGCAACGAGCCGTGCCACCTGCCGCAGGTGCTCGAGTCCTACCTCGGCTGCCGCGCGCAGCTCGTCGGCGAGGCCGCCGCGCCGTCCTCGGTCGACGACCTCGTCCGCGTCCTGTTTGCTAACTGTAAGGCCGCCTTCCGCTTGGAGGAGGCCCCGTAAGGAACCACAACCGTCTCCACACCTCCTCACGAGCGATGCTCTTGCTCCTCGTGCTGCCTCTGTCTTGCCAAACCCTCCGCCCCCCACGTGCTTTTCACCCCACCCCTCTCGAACTCTTCTTCACGCACCCCGCCGGGCAAGGATCACATCAAATACCCCAAGGCGCAGAGGAGGGGCCGGGGGGAAAAAAAGCGCCCCCTCTGCGCTCGCTCCCAAGGCAAGGGTTCTCGGGCGGCGCCATTATGGGCGGGGGTTAGGCGCTGGCGCAGCGGGCTGGCTCCGTGCCGACCCACCCCCGGTCGGCCGGGCCCTCCACTACAAGGGAAAGCGTCCTAAGCAAAGCAAAAAGAACGGTGGAGAAGGGGGGGGGGCGACATGTGGAGGAAAGGGCCGCGCAGAAGCAAACAAGGAACAATCATATCAGTTCTTTTTTTTTTTTGATCCAAGGACGGTAAGTTATGTACAGAGATTAGTAGTGCTGTTAAACGGGATTATCCGAACTCATTCGGGGTGGGGCTCTTCCTCCGCCTCGTCATCCTCCCCGCCCTCTTCCTCGGACGCTGGCGCCGCTGGCTTGCTCTTCCGCGACGACGGCGGCACCAGCGCGTGCTGCATAAACGCGGTTTCCACAGGGCGCCCCTCCTCCTCCGGGTCGCGCGCGAGCATCGCCTGCTCCGCTGCCGTGAGCCGGCTGCGGTCCACGTGCTGCAGCAGGGCCGGCACGGCCGTGGCGAGGTGGCGCGCCGACTGGCTGCAGGTGAGCTCGTGCCCGTGGTCGCGCGTGGCCGCGTCGAAGGCGCCGCGCAGCTCCGCCGAGTAGCGGCCGCGCACCCCCAGCACCGCCAGGCACTGCTCCAGCACGCTCCACGGGGGCCGCGCCGGGCCGGCGGCGGGGCTGCCGTCGCCCACCCGCCGCGCGAGCCCCGTCTGCCGCGCGGCCGCGCGCAGGTGGGCGGCGCTCACCGGCCGCCCGCCGGCGGCGCTCTTGAAGCCGTAGTCGGCGCACGCACCGGTGGTGAAGGAGCGGAAGGTCCACATGGCGGACCGCAGCAGCACGACGCCGCTGCCCGGGTCGCCGCTCTCGCCGCGCGGCGCCCCGCGCTGCTGGCGCGACTTGGGCGCCGGGCGCGCCCGGGCCGCGGTCAGCTCGCGGAGAAAGCCCACGTTGAGCTCGAAGTGCGGGCCGGCGACGAGCTGCTGCCGGTAGTAGCCGCCGTCGGCGCGGAGGTGACGGTAGCGCCGCCACAGCGCCACCGCGTCGTCGCGCAGCCCGTCGTAGTAGTCGCAGCCGGCGAGCAGCATGAGGAAGATGAAGTCCATGCGGTACGACGGGAGCAGCGCCTTGGGCAGCGGCGGGTTCGGGACCGTCTGCATCCAGTGCGCGAAGAGCTCGTGGATGGCCGTCACGCCGTAGTCCAGCGGGTCGACGAGGTGCAGGTACTGGTACGGCGTCGCCGCCATGGCGACCATCACCAGGTCCGAGTCCGTGCTGACAAACGTCACGCTCTCCTCCCCCGTGTAGCGGCCGCGGCCGACCGCCTCGACGTACAGGCGCTGCAGGTGGTGCGCGATCTTGATCTCCCCCTCGCCGCTCTCCGTGCAGGAGCTCACCGCGTAGTTCCACGGCACCGCGTACGTGTCGGTGCGCTCGCGTAGGTAGTCGCGCAGCACGCACTCGCACGCGTAGACGAGCTCGGTGCCGGCCGTGATCTCCTCCTTGCGCAGCGGCACGGCCGCGTGGACCAGGTCGCACGTGAAGCGCGGGTCGGCCGCGGCGGGCGCCGCCACCGGGGCCGGCGCGGACGGGGACAGCCCGGCGCGTCGCGCCTTCTGCTCCGCCAGCTTCGCCGTCGGCGCGACGCCGTCGAACACGAGCACCACCGTTTCTTGCGGTTGGAAGCGCAGCAGCAGCTGCTCCACAAAGCGGACCGTCTTTTCGATCGTGCGGTTCGTGAAGGGCTCCTTCTTGTCGTAGACGTGGTGCAGGACGCAGTTCATGTCGACAAACAGATAGGTGGGGTAACACGCGAGCGGAAGGGACCGCTTCCGCTCCGCTTCCGCTCCGCTTCGTTGGATGGGAGCGCATAAGTGATATTGTGGTGCTCCACGTACTTCCACAGTCCCTTCACTCCCATCACGCGTTCACCTAAATTGAGATTAAAACTGCGACGAGGCCGTAGAAGAGAAGAGTGTGAGACGGAAGAAGATGACAGGCAAGCAGACAAAAACACAGCGTGCATGGATGGCTTAAAACACAGCACTCTCACTTCTAAGCACGGAAAAAAGAGTTAGGAACATACACATCCCTGTTTTTTCGTTCTTATTAAGGGTTAGTTTCACGCTTGGGTCACATGTAGGTCAAAATAGTACAGCAAGGGTGAACAAAATGAAGATGTGTGCGCATGTATGTACATGAGGTTACTTATCCATAGTTAAACACTAAAGAAATAGGAAAGGTGGAAAAAAAAAAGGTGGCAATGGTAATCAAAACAATTTAAAAAGGTAATACCACCGACACGATAACAATGATGATGCAACAGCATCATGCGAGAAACAGTGAGAGGAAAGAGGTCATGCAAAAAAAAAAAAAGTGATAAATAAAAGACAACAATGCAAAAAAAAAAGAAGAGTGATAACGTAGCTGCTAATACATCTATATATTTATAGAGAGAGAGAGATAAATATATATAATGACAACAACAAAAAGACTTTCCACTCACAATAGAGAGATTAAAGCAAGAAACAAGAAGCACCGTGTAAAACAACTATTAGTGAAAGCTTATCTGTTGTTACGATTTCATATCGATATGTCCTTTCTCTATTGTTTTCTCAAAAGACGTTCTCAATAAGCTGGAACTTACATCATGCGTTTTTGCTGTTTTGTGTATGGTACTGTTACAGGCGTGATGGTGGCTATTGCTCGGCGCCAGCCGCATGCGGGTCCTCTCCGGCTTTACTGCTTCTCGCGGGGGCCGACTATCGCATCGCAGCGGTCTTGTGAGGGGGGTTTTGGCTGGCACGGCTTCGTCCGTGTCTTACTATCCGCACCTACAATCTCGGCGGTCTCGACCCGGCGGGGTGGTGCGTCGCGCGGCCTTGCCTCCTTCGGCAGCGGCGGCACGATGGCCGGGGACACGGCGCCGCCCCTCGTCGCCTGCGTGCACGCGTTACTCCGCTCGCCGGAGTCCACGCTGTTCACGCTTGTGATACTAGACGCTGCCGCCGGCACAGCCGTCGGTGAAACGTTGTGGTCCGTGCTGTTGCGGGCGGTGGGCCGGCGGTCGCGCGGCACGCTCGTCTCGCCGTCCTCGACGACGAGGATGTCGGTGAAGGAAGCATGATGGACGGGCACGCGCGTCTGTGCGAGCGCCAGCGTCAGCGACGCGAAAGGCGTCAGGGTGTTCGGCAGCGCGATGTTGGTCGAGACGGAGTAGCTGTTGCCGTCCGTGGTGCACGTGCTGGCCGCGGCCTCGCCCCCGCGCGCGCGCGCAGGGTGGGCCCACGCGTGCGACACGACGGACGGCACGAAGACGTGGGTGCCGCCGTCGTGACTCGCGTGTGAGAGGGGGGCGGCGCGCGGGGCGCTGCTCACGCCCCCGAGTGGCTTGAGCACCGCCACGACATTGGGGTCCTCCGCGGGGCGGAACGGCGAGGTGCTGAGGGCGTGCCGCAGCGCCATGGGCGGGTCCGCCGACGTCGGGTAGCCGCCGCGCCCGGCCGATGTGCGCAGATAGGAGGCGATGGCCTCCGCGTTGCTGGCGCGCGCGGTGGGCCCGGCCGCGCTGTCAAGGAAGGACACGGAGGTGCGGACGGACGTGAAGGACTCGGACCTCTGCGGGCGCACGCTGACCACGGGCACCGGCTCTCCCGCCACCCCAATCGACGGCAGCGCCTTTTTACTGAAGAGCTCCGAGCCCGCGCAGCTGCTCTGGCGGCGACGCCGGTGGTGAGAGTTGTCCGTGCTCAACTCGCCGCTGCGGTCGACGCTCGAGACGGACCCGCGCACTGTGCCGTTGTTGTTGAACCCGAAGCCGACGCGCCGATGACTACCGTCGAGGGCGCGCGCGTTGGTGCCGAGGGAAGACAGGTTGAACATGCCTAGCCCGAGGGAGATGATGGGGGACTCTTGGTCGTCGTTGTACGACCACGAGTCTTCGCCGAAGCTGCTCGCCTCGTCCGTCTCCTCCTTTTTGTGCAGCCCGTCCTTCGCGCTCGCCTCGTCCGTCTGCTCCTTCCTTTCCAGCCCGTCCTTCGCGCTCGCCTCCTTGTTCTTTTGCGGAATGGCGGCGGTGCCTGCCGGCGAGCGGCTCCATGTCGACTCCTCCTTCCCCTCTTGCGGCGGTTGCGGCGTCTGCGCCGCTGAGACGCGCTTGGCCAGCTCGTCCCGCTCCGCCTCGCCGCTCTCCGCGTGGTAGTTAGGAGAGCCCAACACGGTGTCGACCTCACCCTCGGCAGGCCCGGCGCGAAAGGCGCTGCAGCGCGGCGAGATCTCCGTCTTGACACGCGAGGGAACGAAAACGGACTCCGGTTGCGGCGAGGGTCCGTTTTGCGAGACAGCGGAGTCCGAGGCGCTGCCGCGGCGGTGCGACGGGCGCACGGGTCGGATGGTCGGCAAGTGGGCTTGCGGGAACGAGGACAGCGACTTGGAGGGCTTCTCCGCCTTGTGGCCCTGAGGCGAGCCGAGGGCTGCGGACTGCCCCGTTACGATCTCAGACGAGTCATTCCACGTTGCATTGCGGGAGCTCACTGTCGTGCCCATGCCTAGAAGAACAACAACAAAAAGAAACAACTAGTTGACCCAAGTATCAACGGAAGTGAATAATAAGAAAAAAGGGGTGGTGAGAGGGTTTTAGGGAGTACACACGTAAAAGGTAAAAAAAAAAACAGAGAGGAAATGCAAATTAAAAAAAAAAGAACAAAAAAGAAAACAAAAAACTAAAAACAGAATCTAAACAACTAAGCGAATAATTAGAAGTAAAAAGAATATACTATTCAAAAAGAGAACAATTCCAATAAGAGGGGCAAAAAAGAAGAAGAAAAGGTGTATAGAAAAAAAGGAAAGAATTCCCGTGCCCTCTATACTCTTCTTCTCTGCTTGCCTTTACAACAAAAAAGACAACAAAAAAAAAAAAAAAAGAAAAAAAGAAAAAAAAACCTACTCGTTTCTGTTTATTCTAGCTTTGTAAGTTATGAAGAATAATGAAGTGGGGGAAGAAAGAAGAAAAAATGTCCATCAAACACCGCAGCACCAATGGGATCAGAAGATGAAAAAACATACGCCGGAAGGGGACAAGAAAGCTGAAAAAAAAAAGCAGGGAGCGCGTAATGAAACGGAAGGAAAAAGGAGGAGAAAAAAAAATACTACAACGAATGCGTTCCTTTAATAAACGTGGTGATGGCATCTTTGATTATCTGTTTCAAGCAGGGTCTTCCCACCGTTAGAAAGAGGTTCAGCTTTTTTTCCGTCGTTGTCGCCTTCAGGGAGCCAATATCCACTTTTGCGTTCTCCACGATGATGTAAGCTCGGCCCGATGAGAGCAGCCACCCACCCCCGTCCAGCGTGATGCACACCTTGGATGCCTTCAGCTCCAGCTGACCGCGGGTCGCGCCTTCATCGTACGCGTGGCGGCGCGACCCCATCGTGGAGGAGCTGCGCCGGTCCGCACGCGCGCTCGCTTCTTCGTGCCGGCGCGCCTGCCGCAGCGCCTTCGTCTCGCTGATGTACGCATAGCTCACCGTCTCCAGCTCCAGTGTCTTGGCGCACACACGGAGGTGCAGTCGCGACCCGTCCTCCACAAACCTCGCGAAACACTTCGCCGGGTCGAGCTCCAGTCGGCGGATGGCGATGGGCCCGGTCGAGCACAGCTTCTTGCCCAGCAGCGGCAGGTCCAGCGGCACCTCCACCACCTCGTGCGCCAGTGTGCGCCCGCGCAGCTCCTTCTCCGCCAGACTGAGCAGGCGCAGGAATACTGTGTGGATGTTGCTCACCAGACGGGGGCACCGGCTGTACAGCTGATCCACAATCTCACAACGGCACTTGACGTCGTAGACATCTTGGTAAGAGTAGAGCGAGTTGAGCACTTTTTTCCATTGCTCCTCCTCCGTATTGAGGTACTGCACCACGTCCTTGGCGTCCGTGACCGGGAACAGACGAGACTCCTCCAGTCCCGATCCGTGTCCGTACTCGGAGCTGCGCCGCCTCGAGTAGGGGATCCACTCTTCCCCACCGCCTAGATGGAACATCAAGTCCCCTAACGGCTTCCGCCGTCGCATCCGGTTCTGCAGCGCATCCGAGGCTGCGGTCCGCTTCTTGCGCTGCTCGAGGACGCGGGCTGCGTCGCAGGCCTGCTTGGTGGACAGCGACGGGTACGGCTCGCCCCCACCAGCCGCCCGCTCCGCCGCCAGCGCGCCGTCCACGAAGGGCTCGTGCGTCTCCTGCGTCGGCGCCGCGGCGTGGCACGGACCGCCGTCGCTCGGCGGCTCGCCGGGCACAGTGGCTGCCGCGTCCTCTGTGCCCTCTTGGCACTCGTCCTTGTTCGCCGCAGTGGCGCTGTTCGACCGTGTCGCCGCCGCCGTCGCAACCGAGTCGCTCTCAGAGAAAAATGGAATCGTGAAAAACTGGGCCTCATCAAAGACGCGCAGCACATCCTCCTGATGCTGCTGGAGCTCCGCCGCGCTGACGCGGAGGGCCAGTGGTGCCCACCGCACAATCGGCGCCGAAAGCGGCTCCTCCACGTCCTCCTCCACCAAACGGTCCGCTCCTTCCTCCCGTGCGGGATCGCTATCACAGCCATCCGTACTGCCCGGTGGAAACAGAACCACACCTGCCTTCGTGTCCCTACTGCCCTGCGCCGGTACGAAGGACAGCGGTGTGAACATGGCGTCTTCTATACTATTCATTTGGGGGAGCAATGCTGCATCCCACTTGGATGTGTCTATTGCAAAGGTCTGCGCCGTGAAATTGTACTCTTGCGAGTGTGATAAATTACCGTATTGACCGTCTTTGAAGAGGTCACACGCGCGCTCCTCTAATGACTCCGAAAGTCCATTGAAAGCCCTGGAGCGCTCCGATTTGCTCTTTTTCTTATCACGTGAAAGCGCATACTGTTCTTTGAGATAGCTATAGCCACTAACATCGGGGTTGAGGGCCTCGAAGGCATGCCGCGCCGCTTCCTCTGCGGATTTCGTGTTCTGCACAATGCTGACGAGTTCATCTCGCAACGCGTAGGGAAACAGCGCCTGCAAGTACTTGACTCTGTCATTCGTGCTTATACCTTCACTAAGATTCTTTCGCTTGACAAGTTCAGTTCTTTTCCGCTGAGCCCTTGGTGTCTTCACAAGGCTTGGGGACGCCTCAGGAACTGTTTCCTTGTTCTCTTGCACCACTACATGAACCGACATGACAAACTACGGTGAGGGAATCATGTAGGAAACCAACAAGCACATTGAAAAAAAAAAGAATGAATCGTGTTATAAGACATGGAAGGAGAAATAATAACATGAATTAAAGCATCAACTACGATTTCTATCATCTACAGGTCAAAAGGGAAAAAAAAACTGATGACATACGCAAGCACATTCGAAAACCTTTTTTTTTTAAGGAGTTCTGTTTTATCACCAATAAGTGGCGTTTCAAATAGCAGAGAACAGGAAGCATTGCCATAATAATAGTAAGCAAATTCATTATTCAGACGAGAGAAAAAAAAAAACGAACTCTCTGTCATTGGACCCAACAACTAGAGATGAGTCTTACCGCACAATCACGGTAAAAAAGAAAACGTCTCCTTCTCAATCACGACGAGGGCCTTTCGAATGGTTTCGATCTCGAACCATCCTGCGTGGGTCTCGCATAAGATGCGCACACCAGTTGCCGCGTCCATAATCACCTTGTGAACCACTTGCACTTGCTGTACCGTTTCGTGCGTATCATAAAAAGGTATCATGGGGTCGTACACGCAGACGAGCGTGCGCAGGTCGACGGCTGTAACCAGTCGAGCGCACATATGCGCCAACCGGTGCTCGGGAAGGGCGGGCGGACGCGCCCCCTCGCACGGCGGTCGGTGCGTGGAGCCCCTTCGGTCTAGCAGAGCATGTGAGAGAAGAAACAGCAAACGGTCTTCCTCATCCTGGTGGTCCAGTGCACCGTCCTCCCCCCGCCTTAGGCGGGCCATTCGCGCGAGCATATCCATTAGAAATAGGCGCGGTGTCCCGTGCGGCTCGTGGCGGCCGTGGGCCAGGCCCGAGTGAGGCCCATCGTTGGGCAGCGCCGCGCACCTCCTGGTCGGTACACCGCCGTGCGACGGGTGCGCGTAGGTGCGCGCGACGCGGTGCAGCGCATCCAGCGCAGCCTGAAGCGCTGCCTTCTCCTCGGGGAAGGGGGCCAGCCGCCCCAGCGCGTCTCGCACATAGTCCAGGGCTCGCACCACACACCAGCTGTCCCGCTCACAGCCGGCCTCCTGTGCGCCATCCGCTTTAGTCAATAGCTGTACCATGCAGTAGGGGAGTACTTGCGCGTGCAGGAACGAGGCCAGCGTATGCATTTCCTTCGTCATCGTTTGACCTTGGCCATCCTCACATCGCATGTTGTGTTCCACTTCTGTGAGGAGCGCTATCGTGGGGCGGAGGAGGACGCGGCCCGACACCGTCTTCCTTTCTGCGTCCGCCCCCGCGCGGCCCCATGTCGTATGGAGCCATATAGAAGCCAAGATGCGGAAGCGCATGAGAAGGGTGTATAAAGGAAGAAGCGAGACGTCCGCAATCCCTACCCCTGTGGTGGGGACGTGCAGTGTCAACACACGCGACGCCGTATCCTCCACGGTATCTGAATCCCCGGAAAGCACATTCCGCTCTCTGTTGTAGACAAGAAGAATATCATACCACCGTAGCAAGTCCAGCGTGTCAACATCTTTCCCAAGTGTGTTTTGTCCAACCGCGCGCGACGCCCGCATGGAGGGACCCGTCGCTGCCTCCATACGCACACCCCACAGCTGCATGCACATACATGTAAAGGGATGCCTCCCGTCACGGTCGCCATGCGCCTCATCGTTCCTCACGCTGTGCGTGGGAGACCGCCTCAGCGACAGGGAGCTGTGCCACCACTGTTCGATCAGCGGCACGCGCCGCTGCCACCTCAGCGAGAGGCCGTATACATGGGCCAGCGTGTGCCCAGCCTGTGACCGGTTCCACGTGGCCCGCTTGGCCGCGCTCAGCAGTATCTCCACCACACTACGGTAGGGCTCGCAACCCGACGCTTCAGTCACCCACTGTGCCCCGTCACGCGTGTCGGTCGCGGGTCCGAGCGCTGTGCCCGCGCCCATCTCATCCACGTAGGCGGCATGTGAGGAGAAGAGCAGCCTGTTTTCTCGCAGGCTGCGCTGGTAGACTAGTGTGGCGTGCTGTCTGCCGCGGCACAGCAGTCCGCTGGGCCCGCTCAGGGGGGAGGCAAAGCGCGCCAGTGCCGTCGTGGGCGCTATGCCGGACGGCGGACGAGCGGGGACGGACACGGCGTCCAGCAGGCCGCCGCTCTTGGATAAGTATGTGCCGCCGAGTGGCGTGCGAACACTCTCACATTGGTTCACAATGGTGTCAGACGAGCGGAAAAAGGGATGCCACTGAAGCATACTGTTCAAGAGCAACTCTAGCTCCGCGAGGGTGGCTGGCGGCAATGCTCTTCGGCGGCGCCTTGTTCGGTCAGCGCGCTGTCCATTCGTCTGAAAACAGACGGAAAGCAGCTTTTGCGCGGTATCCATCCATAGCGAGCTGCCACTATCCTTTTCGAGAATGCTGCCCAGCGCGCTGGCGGTCCAATACACACCGAAGAGGTCCACCGCACGCCGCACGAATTGGGTGACGGCGTACAACTCGGTCGAGAGCAGAACCTCCTGTAGCGTCCCTCGCAGCGCCCGGGGCCACTCCACACACTCGGCCCACGCTGCCGTGTCTGCACCCGTGCGGCTCGCCATCGCGAGTGTGACGTCTAACATGTGCAGCGTGTTCACAAAGCTCACTACAAGGTCCCGGTGGTGCGCATCCTCCAAGTGCCTTGTCTGACCGTCACACAGGGACAGAAAGGGAGCCCCACGGTTCTGCTCCAACAGCAACCGGGGAAGCAGCTGGCTCACGTGCGGCCACGACGAAGGCGCGAGGAAACGGAGCGTATCCTCACGAGAGGGGGCGACCGCTCGATGCGCCGTGGCAGCCCCGCACCGGTCCGGGTGGTCTGCTGGTGGCGGCGGCAGACCTCTCAGCGCCGCCAGGAGCACGGCACTAAACTGCTCCGCCGTGCGCCATTGGAGGACCGCTTCGATGATGTGTTGAGATACCAAACGGGGGACCCCCTTTGTCGTCTCCTTCGCTGCCAGCGTCGGAGCATCTGCGTCCGTCCCACTGTGCGGACAAGCGGCTCCTCCGTCATACTCACACAGCGTGTGCGTCTCGCCGAGATGCCGCACCCATCGCTGACTCAGGAGCAATGCCGCCTGCGCGAGCTCGGCCACAAGGGACTCAAAGAGTACCCCATTCTGTGGAAGATGACCACGAGCCCAGGAAAGGAGCGAGATACTGCCGTTCGCATGAGTGGCAGGAGCGGCATCGACGTTAATGTCTTTTAGAACACGAGCGACTTCGCGCAAAAGGTGTGTTTCTTCACGTTTTGAAAACGTGCTGCTTTCCGCCAGCACATGGGCCAGCAAGCGCAGCAAACTGCACGTGTGCTGCACCACCTTCTCCGCACTCGCTGCGGTGTGCTGATCCTCCGCCTGATGCAGCTGCTGCAGGAGGAGCAGCATGCTGCTAACGATGTAGAAGAGATGCGCACAAAACGTAGCTGTTCCCTGCGGATCAGAGGAATCACTGTGGACGTAAGTCAATGCACTGGACAAATAGCACTCCCAGAGGGGCTCCGCTCCCGGTTCCCTCAGATCCCGTGAGCCGCTTGCTTGCGCTTGGATGGACTCGAATAAGACACGCTCCCGAGTGAGCTGAAATAAAGAGGACGGGGACACATCCATGCGAGCCTTGTGACGCGCATGCACGCCTTCACTCGATGCGCGAGGCTGCCGCACATAGTCGGTCGAGGTGAGGATGCAACGCTTTAAGCTTGCCCGTTCCTTCGGCGAGAGGTGTTGGTATACCGTTGGATCGATCAACAGCTCACAGTCGCTTTCCGTTGCTGTGCGCAGAGACGGCCATGCCACCGCCACAAACCGTGCGCATATGAGTTCGCGATAGGTTTCATGGACCCATTGGAGGAAGGAGTCCCCATGAGCCGACTTCGATGTGAGCGGGGCGCCCGGTTGTGACGTAGCTTCTGTTGCGCCTGGTATCTTGGGCAGCAGGTGCCGACTGCCGTCATCCCACGCGACGGTGTAGACGCGCAGCAACTGTTCGGGCGAGAGGTCCTCGGCCACGTCCTGCAGACAACACAAGAGCCAGAAGGGCGGCACCGCCAGGCTCGCGAGCAGCGGGGCGGCGATCTCCAACAAGCAGAGCACCTGCTGGACGAAAAGCTTCCGCGCGGCGCCGTCGGCCTCGCGCAGTACAGGTACACAGTTTCCTTGGGAGCAAGTCTCTGGAATGACTTCCACCTGGCCCCTCCGTACGAGCACCTCCCTATAGTACCGTGCAAACGCAGCGCTCTGGTGGGTGAACATGTGCCGCTCCACGGTTTCCGTCAGGCTTACAAGAAAAGCATGAAGTGTGTTTTCCGTGTGATAGGTCTTCAGTAAGATCATCACTTGAGACAGTTTGTCAACAAAGGGGTACACAGAAGATGTCCGAAAGGCAGTGCCACGCGTCCAATCCGCAGGAAGCGTTAGGCCCTCCTTTTCGTACGCCTCACGCGTCAACGCGGAAGGCACTTCGATTGTCTTATGAACGGCAAATCCGCTTTGAAGTACGATTCGCCGCACGATAAGTTTGAGTATGTGCGCCGAAAGCATGGCGTGGGATATCTCCATCAGCGAGAGCCCTTCCAGCAAAAAGAGCAACTCGCGGCTCGAGTAGTGATGAACAGAAGGTAACACAGTTAAAAGTAAGACCGTGTTCGAGTATGGAAACTCATGTAGCTGCCCCAACGCCCGGACCGTAACGCTGGCACAGTACGTATCGTAGTATCGGATGGAGCGATACGCCTCCTTTGCGAGACGGGATAGTACACGGTTGTTGTTTCGGCAAAAAAGTGAGTGGTACGTACTGGACATTCATGAAGACCTTCTTTATTTTAACAACTGATGTCTCAAAAAAAAAAAAAAAGAGGCCGTGTGGGAAAGAGAGACAGTCAAGCAAAACTGTAAGTATCCAGTAAATGGTAAAAGACAACACATTTGAGTACGAAATAGGTAAAAAGCAAATACAGAAACCCAGAATAAAGAAAATGTACTATTGCTTCATATTGCAGTTCTTACGATAAATGGTGAAGTGAAGCGTAAGAAGATGCAAGGTGTAGCTACATACCGTTAGAAACCCCCAAAAAAAAACCTCAAGATGACAATGATGATTAAAAAAGGGCGTATGCTCTAACGATAGCACGAACAAAAAGGAATTAAAAAAAGTCCGAGCATTAAGTATCCTTCCCTTTTTGTCATTCGTAAAAAAAAAAAAGAAATGCAATTGCAAACATGAAATGTAAAAAAAAACTTGTCTTCTTTTTAGACTGCCTCTCATTCACACGAAGAGAAGGAAAAAGGAAAATGAAATACGCCTCTAATCCTTCTGTACGTAAAAAAAAAAAGAATAAGCAATTGCAATCATGAACTTCAAAAAAAAAAGGTGATATACCCTTCCTCTTCCTCTTCTTGAAATAACGAGATTACTATATATATATATATATATATATATATA